>CAUYQV010049154.1:0-46544 GCA_963574575.1 Galagoides demidoff | reverse complement strand
TAACAAAATCCCACAACTACAGATGTTGGTGTGGATATGGAGAAAAGGGAACACTTCAGCACTGCTGGTGGGAGTGCAAGCTAATACGTCCCTTTTGGAAAGAAGTATGGAGAATACTCAGGGATCTAAAAGTAGACCTGCCATTTGATCCTGCAATTCCTCTACTAGGTGTATATCCAGAAGACCAAAAATCACTTTATAACAAAGATATTTGCACCAGATTGTTCACTGCAGCTCAATTCATCATAGCCAAGTCATGGAAGAAGCCCAAGAACCCACCAACCCATGAATGGATTAATAAATTGTGGTATATGTATGCCATGGAATATTATGCAGCCTTAAAAAGATGGAAACTTTACCTCCTTTATGCTTACATAGATGGAGCTGGAACATATCCTACTTAGTAAAGTATCTCAAGAATGGAAGAAAAAATATCCCATGTACTCAGTACTATTATAAAGCCAATTTATAATCACTCACACTTTCATATGAAGAATAAATCATAACTATGGCCCAAGATGAAGGAGGGAGGAGGAGGAATGATAAGGGGAGGAGGGGGTCAGATCGAGGGAGAGTGAATGGTGGGATCACACCTATGGTGTATAATGCAAGGGTACATGTTGGATCCATTAGTACATTAGAGTTTTGAAGAAGATTGTTCTTTACTTTCTTTAAGAAATACTATTTTTTTGTTTTGTTTTGTTTTGTTTAGCAGGCCCTGGCCAGGGTCAAACCCACCAGTCCTGGGGCCAGTGCTCTAACCATTTAGCTACAGGCACCCAGCCAAAGATCTGGTAGAAATACTGCTCATTGAAGGAATGAGTGTATGAAGGCATAACATAACAAACTTCAAGTGTATAGTAGGAAATTAATCTGGGGTCAAATGAAAACTTATGATAAACACCCATTTTTTTCATAGCATCCCAACCACGTCACTCTGCAAAACAGTTTTCCAATGTAAATGCAAACAGCATCTTGGGTGGGTAAGGGATCTGAAGAAACCTTTCCTCACCTTATCAGGTCCCTATGTTGTGCCAGGCACTGCCCTGGGACTAGCACATTTCCTTATGCATTTAGGAACCTTCGAAGTGGGTACTGGTCCTCTTATTTCACAGATGAGAAAACTAGCTTTTTAAGGGTATAAGTAACTGTCCCCAAGTCACGTAGCTGGTGAGCGGTGGTTCAGGGGTCAGGACTCAGGTCTGGCTACAAAGCCCATGTATATCCCACTGTCACACAGCGTCATCCTTCCAGTTCCAGCTAATGGCTCCTCCTAGAGAACAGACTTCTGGAACAGCAAAGGTACAGTTAAAGAAACCAAAAGCACTTTTGATACTACACTGACATCTCTCTAAATCTATTAAGAAGGAAATATCTTTAATTGATTTTGCTGTTGTCTATGATGTACTCTGGGGAGAACGGGAAGGGTGGGGAGGCCCAGGCAAGATTTAGCAGTAGCCAGATACGTAGCTACCACCGAGGGTCAGGGAGTTTATAATGTCAGCAATCTGTCCGCTTTTCCACTTAAATATATTTTTTCTCTTAAAATTGTATTGTAAAATATTTCAGACATTGTGCTAGGAAAATCTCTACGATGTCTCCTATAATCCCTGCCTCTTGGTATTCAGGCCCCTTGGTAAATCCTTTCCACTTGAATGTGGGCTGGACCTAGTGACTGGCTTCTGATGAACAGAATACAGCAAAAGTGAGGGAATGACACTTTTGTTAGTAGGTTATAAAAGGCTGTGACACCCCTCTCTCTCTCTTCTTCTCTCTGTCTCTCTCTTTCTCTTTCTCTCTCAAAACCTCCACCCTCCGTCCAACAGCCCGTGAGAATCCAAATCTTGCCGACAGCCATGTATGTAAACTTGGAAGTGGACCCTCTGAGGTCTGCCAACAGGCAGATGAGAGCGTTTACAAGCAAATCCACCCCTGGGTGAGCCTTCACGTGACTGAGGGCCCAGCTGACACTTCAGAGCGGCCTGGAAGAGCCTCAGCAGAGGACCCAGTGAAACGGCACCAGAAAGCCTGCCCCACAGAGCTTGTAAGGTAATAAATGGGTGCTACTTTAAGCAGGTCGGTGCCGGGCTGATGTGCCATGCAGCAGTGGATAACAAACACAAAAAAGTGTGAAGAATAAAGTGCACTGCCCGTGAAGTTTAGGGAAGACAAAATGACGAAGGCACTGGATGCTCCTTCCTTATTAGCTCACCCCCATCACAGTTCCCTTCCTGTCCCCTGCTACAGCCACTCTCTGGAACCGGCTTCTGAGATGGCAATGCCAGTCTGTATATACAAAGTCACTGGTCCTTCCGCAACCAGATGTTTAGCTCACCAGTATACTTCATATACATGGAAATCTCTATGTAGCTTTAAGTCAGTCACCTTGCCCTCCGGTCTAGTAGCCACTGTCGTGTTATAACGTCGTTAATCCCTCCTCTTGCCAACGAGAAGATACTGATATCCGTATCTGGTTAAAGTATATGAAATTGCCGCTGTTTAGCCGTTTTTTTCCCTGTGCAAACAGCTCTTTGAACCCAACTCAACTCAAGCTAGGTTAGTACTAAAGATGTAAAGCCTCCATCTTTTTTAGTGGCTGAATAGCATTCCATGGTGTACATACACCACAGCTTGTTAATCCACCCCTGGGTTGGTGGGCATTTAGGCTGTTTATACATGAGATGGAACACATTCTTCTTTGTAAAGTATCACAAGGATGGAGGAGCAAGAATCCAATGTACTCAATTCTAATATGAAGGCAGTAGATGAGCTAATACATGGCGGGGGGGGGGGGGGTTAGGGGACTGAGGGAGTGGGGAGGGGAGGAGGGAGGGGCATGGGAGTTACGGTGTATGGCACACCTCTTGGGGGCAGGACAAAATTATAAGAGGGACTTTATCTAACAAATGCAATCAGTGTAACCTAATTCTCTGCACCCTCACTGAATCCCAAACAAACAAAGTATATATATATATATATTTTTTTTTAAAAGAAAATAGCTTTTATGCTCCAACCTACTAAATGTTCATATACACAAACAAAGGCCCTTTATTTGCAGTGATAGTGCTACTGACATAATCATTCTCTACACTCACTCTGCTCATTTTCTTCATCTATACAATAGGGATAATAGTAACTACAGAGCCAAATGAGGGTTTCCTATGACGAACATACAGCTGGGCTGGTGGCGAGTACCTAATAAGCATTAGCTGTTTCTATGGTTGTTTCTTTAATCATCTTTTTGATGGACTTAAACCTGACATTGACCCTTTTCCACACTGAAGGTCTCCAGAGGGAGCCATGACAGTGTGGCCATTTGCATGGCCTGTGTAACCTTCACTCCATGTGGGGGCTTCTTGGTCCAGCCTCCCCTCATTATCTTCCCCAGACCCCTAGGGCTTGAAGCTTTGGCCAGAAATCCCAAGAGAAAATCTTCTCTCTCCTCGGGTAAGACTCCTAAATCAGCCTGCTCAAATAGTAAAAGCTCAAAATACAGGAACAACCTTTCCTGCCGTCCAGATGTTTCTGTCACTCCCAGTCCCAACCTAGGAAGTATTTCAAAAGAAAGAAAAAATTGAAAATAAAATCCAGACTTGATTCTCCTCCATAGGCTAACTCAAACCCCCTTTAAATGCAGTCTGGGAGTGAAGGCCAGGTTCAACAGAATGTGTATTTTATCCAAACCCGTCTGCTCTTCTCTCTTGCCAGCAACACATTTTTTAAAATCTAATCTCTGTTTTCTTTACATGAATCTAGACCAAATGTGATTTCTCCTCTGCATGTGAAAATAAATTATTTCAAATGTAATTTTCTCCTCCAGTTTGTTCCTGCTCCTTCAGAGACCTTTGAAGGGTGTAACTCCAGATGCAAGCCGCCTGCTACTGCAGTGCCAGCAGGAACTCCCAGGCCCCCAAGGCCCCCTGGGGTGGGTGGAGGAGGGAGGACTGGGGTAGCCAGGCTAATCCCTTAGCACCCAAGATTCCCACCTCACATTCAGAGATGGTATCTGAACTGCCCCAATCAGTAAGGACTGGAGAAGTGGAAATGAAAGATAGGATCGATAGGAAAGGCAGAGACTGAGTTGCTCTTACTCTGACGAAGGCAGTTTGGGCCAAGGAGTAATACTACTTGGCACCCCTTTCAGACCACTGCCATTTAAAATGTGGTCCCTAAACTGCCAGCATCCAGGAGCTGGTCAGAAATGCCAATTCTTGGGCTCTACTTGAGACCTACTAAATCTGAATCTCTAAGGGTGAGACGTGGCAATCTGGCCACTGCCAAGCTTTCCAGATGATTCTCTGCATGCTCCAGAATGAGAAACCCCTTGCACATAATAGAGCCTCACGGCCTTGGAGCTCAGTCATCACAGCAGCCTGGTGAGGAGACAGATGAACTACTGAATACAGAGCAAATCCAAACCCAAGTTTGAAAAGAAAGAGCTCACTGCCAGCCCCCTCCCACTCCCTGAACAGCCCTCACGCCTCCCTTCTCAGCACGGACATGAGGCGCTCCCTGAGAGGAAGTTTTCTAATGAGACTATGAGCAGTCATCGTCCTTGTAAACATGGCCACTGTCCCTTAGAAAAGAGCCGTTCCTTACAGTACCGCAGATATAAACACGGGTCTTCCAGTTGAGCTTCAAGCTCTTGGAGATAAACACGGCACAATGGAGAAGCATCTGAACAACAGACAGCTGCGCATCTCACTGTACACGGGTCAGCGAGCAACGGCTCCTGCCAGAGTGGTCCTGTCGGGCCAGCCCCACCACGGTTACTTGTTCTGCATGACATGCTTTTGTTTAAACTCACAGACCTCTAGCCGTTGAAGGAGCTGCCTTCTGCAGGGCTGGCCCAGAGCGCTTCCATGGTCCAGAGGTGACACTGGGCAGCCACCGCCTTTATTTGCCTGCAGTTGGCAAATGGTGCCTAACATCCTGGATGCCCAGGATGTTAGACCAATGTCATCTTCCTTGATGGCTTTGTCATTGTTACCTTGTCATCCCTGCCTATTCTCGTGACCTACATCCCTCTCCAGCTCTGGCTTGTATATGGGAATACGGAATATTAAGAGGTCCCCACGTTAGTGTTCTGAGGGAACACACTGATGAGACTCAGTAACAAAAGCTGGGGATAAGAAATTACAGCCAACACCCCGCAGCTGGCCGTACGGATGGCAGAAGGGTTGGAAGCAGCCCAGCAAATTCTACAGCATGGAGCTGGGGCAACTGTTCCCCTGAATCCCAAACATCTCTCCTATAGCAGCACGTGGTTATAAGGACACCATGCCGACAGCCCGGAACCCAGAGAGCTGACTCACGGCCCTCGGGGTAAGCACCAGCTCTCCTGGGCTGAGTGGGAGAACCCCCCGAAACTCCTGCGAGCCCCAGACTCACACAACCAGGATGGCCAAACTAAAGGGGCAAATCAAAGTTCTCAAGGAAGTTGCCCTGGCTGCCCTGGAATTTCATACCCCCTCCTGTAGGTAGCACACAGAGGTTCTAGGGTTAAACTGTGACAGGCTACGTGGCTCCCAGACACCCAGGCTTCTGTAGTCAGGCTCGGTCTTCTCTTTCCCACTCCCGTAGGCCCATGGCAAATACATGTTACTGGAGCATGAGGCCAGAGAGATCACTTCCCCCCCCCATCCCCTCAAACAGGGCTGCCCAGGGCATCAAGAAGAAAAGAAGGCGGCTGGGAGACAGAAAGTTTGAGGTCAGGAAAAGTTTGTTGTTGTTTTCTTTTTTCATGAATAAATCAGATCACGCCAGTTCATTCCTGTTGCTCTTGGCTGGCAGGGCTAAAAAATAACTCTGAGTCACCAACGCTACTCATGACAAGTGCTTCCTGTGTAGGCTCTGGGCATTTCTCTTCCATTTTCTTGGCAGAAGGAAGAAAGCAACGTGAAGGGGCAGAAGAAAGAAGTGAGGAAAGAGTTAATCTGTGTTGCTACCAAGTTCTTAATCCAAAGCCCATTCATGCTGGCTTTTAATGTATTATTAAGTCTAGTAATGATATCTCAGAACCACCTGGATAAAACACCCTCAGGGCTCTTAACCATTCCCTCGCCAGCTCTCCATACCTCCCACTGGAAGGGCAGGGCTTTGCCACGTTCTTATCCTGGAGAGTTCTTGCTCAGGCCTTGTTCAACCCCAAAGGAAAGACCTTCTATCTATTTTTCCTGACTCCTTGAAGGAAGTTTTCTTGGCTTTCTGCCTTTTGGTTATAAGTTCTGCCTTCATTTGGGGCAAGGGTAGGACCCCCAAAGACAAGAGCTGATAAGGTAATTTGCTCAAGACTGGGGAGTGTCCCAGGATGGGGGGGCTCTTAGTGCTCACTCTGGGACAGTCCTGGGAATAGGGCTGGTCACCCAAGAATTGAAAGCTGTGAGAACTTTGGGAGAAGTCAAAAGGAAGCCCTGCGTTCTCAGCCTGTGTTCTAGAAACAGCACTTCTCAGACACTAGTGTGCCCACAGATCACTTGGTGATTGTGCTAAAATGCAGATTCTAATCCAGCAGGTCTGGGCTGGGGCTGAGATTCTGTATTTTTAAACAGCTCCCAGATGATGCTAATGTTTTGAGTACAAAAGATCTAGACTCACTCCATATTCCAGGAAGGTCATAAACCATATGAGAGCATTGCTCTGCCTTCTGATTCCTCTTTTATGCCTTGGCCCAGGAAGACAAATAAATCCCATTGGCTTGGTAAGGTCAAAAAACAAGAGGACACTGCTGGCCTCAAGGTCTTTTGAAAATGCTCTTGGTTAGGAACTTGCAATGTTGGGGTGGCTTGCACTGTTAACACAGAGTTCCCTCTTCATCCCCTCTCTCTTAAAGCCTTATAATTTAAATTTAAAAGGTTCCAGATGGCGGTCTGGGAAAGTTTAGCTTTCTTGATAAAAAAGGAATAGATGTGATTGATGCCCACCCTCCCCACCGTCTTTCTCCCTAGAACACAGATGCGATGCTTTGAGCTGTAGCAGCCATCTTGCAACCATGAGGAAAGGCCAAGAGAATTTCTAAGACACTAAACCCAGCATTGTTGAACTGCTTAGCCAATCCCTCCTGCCACCCACCTCCAGACCTTTAGCTCTGTGAGAAAACTAAAACCCATTTTGTTTAATCTCCTCCTGCCCCGGAGAGTTCAGGTTTTCTATTCCTTGCACTGGAATGAATTCCTATCTGATATGACAGGTGTCTCTAAGCCAAATCCTATTCTCAGAAGATAGTCAGGATGGCTGTGTATAAGCCATGCAAACTGTGCACTGCAGGGAACATCATTCACAATGCCTTTGGATTTCTGCAGTTCCAAACCTGCATTACCATACAAGGTAGTATGGTCCGTGGCCTTTGGACCAGTTAGTCACCTCTCTGAGCCTTAGTTTTTCTCTTTAAAGAGGAATAATAATGCCTCCTTGACAGGATACTGTAAAGACGAAAGATATGTGTAAAACCCTGGAACACAGCAGCTACTTGGTGCAGTAGAGCCTCCATAGTTGACCATCTCCCCACACTGACCACTTCCTTAAGTTGAGCTAATTTTCACAAACCAGACATGCACCACATGTCTGTATCAGTACAGTAGGCCTAGTTCCTTATGGTGACTGCCTCTGTGTGTTGGTCAGGTTGTTATAGTCCTTAGGTGGTCAACTTATAGAGGTTCTATTGTAGTATCTAAATACTATTAATATAGCAGAAAACATCATGGGTGGGTACTGGTGGTTGTTGGGAGCACCCTGCCCTGAACGGCTGCAGTGATTATGAGGGGCTCCTCCTCCCACAGCTGCAGTGTGTCAGGCCTGGCCTACTGCAGGGAACATCTGTGGAGGGGTGCCAGGAGGGCACAGAAGGGGCACAGGGAGGAGCAGAGCACATCAGCAAAGCACAGTGGGAGGCCGCCCTACTCCATTTCATGGCCTGCACGTGTGCACCGGCTGTATGCTACCACTTACAGGACCGGCAGTTTCCTCAAGCCCCCCCCCCCCGCACCACCCTGCGCACCCGACCGTGGGGAAGCTGTAAATTCAGGCATTACCAGACCAAGGAGTTCTAGCAGGTGCCATGGAAACAGGCCATTTTCTGTTCCAGGTGGTGGTGCGTCTGTGGGAGGAAGAACTGACAGTGTGACCCTGGCCACCCCTGGATGCAGCACTCAATATGAAAACTGCTGGGTGAGGGGGCAGTCCTCAGAGCCCAGCCCTCAGCTCACTCCAGTCTCCAAAGTTGAGAAGGAATATGGCCTCTGCACCTCAGTTGGAGGACTAGGCTTTGAGGGACAATATGGGTGTCATTCAGGAAAACATGCTCTGGTCTGGGTCTGTTCATTCTTTCTAGGGATATTTATTAGACTCCTACTGTGTGCCAAGCCCTCTCTGCAGGTACGGTGCTAAGTAAGACAGATGGACATCTTTGCATTCACAGACCCTCCATGCTAGGGGGGGAAATAGATAATAAACAAAACACAGACCGAAAATGTATTATTCGATAGATGGCGATGAATGCTATGGAGAAAAACAAAGCAAGGAAGGGGGTTCAGAGAGCTTAGAGGGGGGCAATTTTATAAAGTGGCCAGGAAGGGCCCTGCTGCAAAGGTGAATTCGGAAGGAGAGAAAGGGAGTCACGTGGATCCCTGGAGAAAAAGCATTCCAGGCAGAGGAACAACAAGAGCAGAAGCCCAGTGATAATGTGCTTGGCCAGTCTTGGGCCAGCAGGAGGCCAGCGCAGCTGCCGGAACACAAGGGGAGGGAGAGTGGCAGGAGGTGCACTGCACCAGGTCACGCAGGGCCTCCTGGGCTGCTGCAGAGGGAGAGCTTTGCCTTTTACCCTGAGTGCAACAGCAACCTTTGAATGGCTTTGAGCAGAGGAGGGATGTGATTTGACCTCTCTGAAAAGAACTATCCCGGCAGTTGTGTGCAGAATGGACCAGAGGCGGGCAGAGGCAGATGCCCAGAGACCAACAGCAGGAGGCTGGTGCAGTAATCCAGGTGGCAGATGACAGCGGCTTGGGCAACCTCTCCCTGCTAAGCACAGACATTCAAGGTGTGAGGTGGGGCTAGAGCAAAGAGAGGAGCCCTTTGATCCTTTGTGTGCCCCCAGGATGGCCCTGTGTGGCTCAGCCCCAGGCCAGCAGACCAGCCCCAGACACGGGTGTCCAGTGTCACAGCTACATGATGGAAAAATCCAAGCACCCTCAGCCACATCCTGCCTTTGACTGCTCATTGCTGCGGCATCGTGGTGCCACCAGAGACTGACCCAGGCATCTGCCAGCCTTATCTTTAATGAGCTGGAATGTTGACAAGCATCCAAATGATAAAACATCTTTCTCCCCAGGATGTCTCTGAGAGGCAAGGAAGGTTTAATACGTTCAAAAGGCAGGGTCAAGTGTGTGGTCAGGAACAAGCACAGACTGTCCTGTGAAGTAAATTCCTTTCTGCCTCAAAAAGCCAGCCGTGTGTGCACGTGTACACGTGAGTATGCACACACATGCGAGATGGTAAAAAGCTGGAGAAAATATTTGTATCTCTGGGTGCTTAGAGCATCAAGAAATCAATACCTTACCTGCTTCTTTCCATTTATTTTTACCCTTTTAAGAAAAATCATAGCCCTATGGTTAGCAATCCAAATGTCCTACGTTTGCACTTGAGTTCTCCATTAATAATAATGAATTCAATCTTCCTCCCAAATCTCTCCTGGTCTCTAAAAGACACCCCTTCCTGACCCAAGGGGCCCGTTCAAGTGCCCCCATCCAGACCAAAGGTGCGGCCCTATTCAAATACACTTGTTTCTTCCCTGAGGTTAAGGGCTTTGCCAAGGTTAAGGACTTGGCCGATCCTTTCTCTTTCCTGCCCTCTTCCCATCCCTTCTGTCCTTGCATTCCCCCCAGCTGTTGTCACCGGTGGTGATATCAGTCACCATTCCACCTCTGAGAAAGTCATCCCAAGCTTCCTCTTGGAGAATAAACGGCGCCCATTTCTATAAGGGACTAAGGCACCAGCTGCCACCCTGCCCCATCCTGCTTCTAACAGGACCCAGTTTTTCTGTGGTCTGCGTCCTCATACTTGCTGCTGCTGTGAAAAGCCGGCTACATGTAATGCCATTGAGTGCTGGGATGGAAGCTGACACTCTTGTCAGCTGAAAACCTCTAAACAGAAACAGGAGAGCCCTGAGCTGATGGGGAGGGCAGCCAACAGCTTGTCTCTCTTTGTCATGGGGTGGGGGAGCATGAGGCCCACATTTTTGCTGAGTGCCTGGGAAGACGAGACAGGGAACAATGGGCAGTGGTCGAGACCGAAGTAGGACTTAAAGGAAAAACTCAGCCCCTCGGGCAGCAAGGCAAGGACAGTGCTTGTTGGCTTCCACATTTTCCAAAAGAGCCTGTTATTCACAGCCATAAAGGAACGGGCCCTGGCCTCGCAGGCACTGAAGTGGGTTGTTTTTCTGATGCTAATGTACAGCCTAGATTTTTTTAATGAGGGGCCTACTCATCTTTTTAAATAGATCTCCTCTCCTTTTTTCCCAGCCTCTCCAGCCCTATCCTCCTGTTTGTTTTCAGAAGGAAAACTTGTTTCCCCCTAAATATATCCATAGAGATGGGAAAATTAATTTAAACAGACATGTGTCAACACAGTTCTTTTAAAAAACGGGACAAGTATGATGCGCAAAATTGTGCTTCGGGAGTCATTACATAGAGCAGAGCGTGGGGTGTCTTGATTCAACACTCGCCTTTAAAAGTGGGGAGGGGAAGCGTTTCCCCAAGGACCCATTTTCAGCCCTCTTGTCTCTCCAGCCTGGCTCTCATTGTGCAAATCACAGATCCCCTAGGCTAGGCTTCTGGGAGTTCCGTGAGGCTATCTGGAAGACCACGCATGCGTGTGGTGTATGCAAGCATGTGCATGTGGAGGCGTGTGTAAGTGTGGATAGGTGTGAGCCTGCATGTGTGGAGATACACGATGTCTACATGTGTATGTGTATGCCGGGATGTGTGTTGCACGTGTGCATGTGCAGATACATATGTCTCTAGATTTTAGCAGTCTCAAATCTCTTTCTTTCAGTAGACTCATCTTTTTTCCCATCATCTCCATGTCACCCATTTCTACCACGTTACTCCCCACACCTCACCCTCTGTCTCCCAGAGATCTGCAGACCTGGCACCCAGAGCTCAGGAAACATTTGTTGAATGACTTTGAGCAGTCTGTTAGAGACCCCTCAGCACCCCAAGGGTTAGAGACCCCTCAGGTTCCCCGGTTCTCAATAGCCTCCCCATGCCTCTTGCTAAGCTCCATGCCCTTGACATCTTCACAGTCGGCCTCCCTCTAGCTGGCCCCCACGTGTACATAAGCCTCCAAGGTATCTCTGGCATCTACTACCTCCTGAGAAAGCTGTGTGCAAAATGGCACTTGGGTCATCACCACCTCTGCTGACTCTGCCTTGGCCTTGCAGTTCACTTTGGTCCATGCAACAGTAGCAAGGCTGACTCAAGCAAAGACAACAAGGAGTGCCTGTGCTTCTAGGCTTGTTTGCTCACACCAGGAGGCCCTTCCATCACCATGGAGACAAGCTCAGGTTAGCCTCCTGGAGGATGCAAACCACATGGAGAGAGGTCCCTGCTGAGAGCTCATCATGGCCATCCTAGACCTGGCTGAGTCTGCCCAATTGACCCACAGGATCATGAAAGAAGAAACCTGAGTGGCTAAGTCACAGCAAGACATAACAGACACACCTCCACAACATCCCCACAGCCACCACCTCTGACACTGAACCTCATTTTTCCTGACTCAGAAAAAAATGGCTAAAGAAAATGAAAAACCACATTCAATTATATATTTAGAACTTGCTTTTATTGAAACAAATCAAACTATATATATATATAATCAGGGTTGTGTCAGAAATGCTAAGTTAATGGGGTCACAATAATATCAGCCTGGACACATATAGAGCGCAGCACAGAATGAGCCCTTGATAAATACTGGCTGGGTTCCTGAGCTAATCTAGTCTGGCTCCCCATTTTACAGATGAGAAAACAGAGGCTTGAGGAGGGTATATGCCTTCTCTTAGTCCCATAATTTATGGCAGGACTCCTGTGCAACACAATGCTCACTGCACTAGAAAGGTGAGTCTGGACGAAGTGTATTTCCCTGGATTCGAGGGGCAAGGTGTGCCTCAGCAGTGCACATCGCCTACTGAGCTGAACCCATGGGGTCTGTCTTGTTGTTTGTGACTGGTACACAGAAGATGCTCAATTAACGGCAAGTGAGGACATGCATGTGGAAAGCTTGCCACAATAAAGGAAAACGTGCAGTTCATACCCTGCAGGGCCTTTCTCTCCACTTGCTCAGAATCACAGAAAATGTACCACCTTCCCAATGTTAGGCAAAGTTCAGCTCTGAGTGCTCTGTAGCAAGTGCCTAAAGGGTATCAGTAAAAGTAGCAGACCCTCCTCCTTGCGCCCCAGGGAGGAAAGCAGAGGCCTTTGACTGCCCTCATTTACTGTGTATTTTTCTCATTCTGTTCAGTCAAGGTCAAACTCCATTTGATTTGCCCCCTGATCGGTAGAGCAAATCCCAGCAGCAGAACAATCGATGATATCCACACCAGGCCAAGGGCGTGTTAAACGCCTCTTTTTCCTCCTCTCATTTTCCCCAACAAGAAGAGCTAAACTTATTTCTACACAATTTCCAACAACAGTAGCCAAGGAGAAAAACATTCTCTTTCCTTAAGCCCAGATATCTATCAGTGCTTCTCCATTCTCTTTCCCGTTTTATATCATGCGTATATGTGGGTTGTTGCATGTGTGTGTTGTGTGTAGGGGTGGGATGTGAGCTCCTTGTGGTCAAGAACTGCCTTATTTATAGCTCTATTCCCCAAACCCCAACACCTGGCATTCAATGTGCTCAGTGAACCAATGAGCGAATGAATAGATAGCACTCAGAGGTCTCTCTCAGGGTGCTGCCCCTTAAAGCTCCACTAGGGTTGCAGCATGCAACTATCACATAAATGGTGTGAGCCTGAAACAAAAACCTCTGTGCCAGTTATTAAGTTATGGCGTCTCAGTTCCAAATTTACCCTTTCCAGCTCTGTGATACCTTGGTTGGGACTCTGTACACCTCATTTCTGCTTTGTCATCAGCCCCCTACTCCGCTCTGCCAGTAGGGGGAGCTAGAGGGAGACTGGCAGGATGGAGGAAGAAGAAGGGGCATGCATTTCTCTTTCTTTCCGGTTCCCTGGAGCAGTCTTTAGTAATGGTCCTCAATTTGGACAGTGGCAGTTGGTCCCAGAATCTAGCCCCCCTTTTTTGGCGATCCTAGAGCCAGCCTCATCGCCCCTCCCCCCAAGACACCAGCACTAGCCAGGCAGCACTTCCTCATGGGTTTGTGTCCCAGCTCTGCAGCGTCTCAACTCCTAACAGAGTTTTCATAACGTTACTCTCTTCCCTTTGCTTCTCCCAGTCGTAAGGGTGGTCCCTGCTCTCTGCAGTCCCCATCTCTGATTCACTTTCTGCCTTTTTAGTCTTCTATATCTGTTTAACCAATGCCTTCTGCTAAGTTCTCTGTTAAAATAATTGGCATGTTGCTCTTCTCCCTGGCTGATATGGAAACTATGGCATTTGTAGGGTCAACAGTGCCTTGTTCACTCCCCCAAAAGATTAGAAGTCAGGCATATTGACCTCTACTTAGTATTGAGAACACTTTCAAATCTGGCTCCGACCTAGAAAAAAGACAAAACGTCTATGCCTACAGCAAACAGGACACAAACAATGCCTGTGGGCCCCACACACAGCAGGCACTCCAAAACTATTTACTGAACAAGTGAATGTGCTGTGACAGACATGGCTGTGTGCTCCCAGGCAGGACATGTTTCCCTTGCCTCCTCAAAACACAGCTGGACTGCATTTCCCAGTCTCTATTGTAATTAGGGGTGCCCATGTGACTGACTCCTGGCCAGCGGGGTGTGCCAATGTGATGAGCAACACCTCCAAACCCGGCCCACAAGACTTCTCCCATGGGGGAGACTTGAAGATCCATGGAAAACTGTGAGGCGGAGGGGCCTGGTTTCTGAATGACCAAGTAGAGGACCTGCCAAATGTTGAAATAGAAAACTTTGAAATGGAACCGTTAGCTGAGCAAAGGATAAATGTCCATTGTAATAAGCTGCTGAAATTTGGGGCTTGCTTGTCCTAGCAGTTGGCCTCCTCTGATCAATAAAGAGGCCAAGGGCACAAGTTTGAACTCTAGCCCAGCCATCAAACTCCCTATGGCAGGCTTTGGGGCATGTGGCTAAGCAGGAATTTGGATGATCAGCACAAGTTCATTTCAACCACTGGAGGAACAGCTCAAAGGGCATAGCCTCCTGACAGCAGGGCCCTGCCCAGCAGGGAGACCACATGATTAGGAGGAGTCCTTCCATCCAGATAATGGAGTCAGCCAGTTTGGGGGCCTCTTGGAGGTAAATCTACAGAATGATTAACCACATTGACTACCTCCTGCAGAGTTTGTGTCCCTGGGACTCTTCACAGAATAACAAAAGATCATCTGCCCTGGGATGACTTTAGACATTGAACTTGGAGGAGAGAGACTAAGCTAAGCAATTTTTTCAGCTAATAAGTACTTGTTATTGTAAAAGTAATATATGATCACTGGGAAAATAATTAGAAAATCAGAAGAGAGGGGGGGAAAAGTCCATAGTTGAATTATTTGCACCATCCAGACAAATCATTGTCAAAATGTTGATATAATTTCTTCTATAATTTTTGCCTAGCTTATATTTTTCCATGGTTGTGATTTATATAAATAAAGAATCATGGTTAAAAATTGAGTCCAAAATGTTAGGTTTGAATCCTGTCTCTGCGGCTTGCTAGCCCTGTAATATTGAACAAGTTGTTTCACCTCTATGTGTCTCCATTTCTTCATCTATAAAATAGGGACAATGATTTTAATCTCATTCAATTCGTGGCAAGAATTAAATGATGTTATGCATGAAAGCACTTAGCACAGCGTCTGCCTGGCTGCCTTAGCACAGTGTTAGCTATTGTTATAGGGTTAGGTACAGATTTATCAATCTTGATTAAAAGAAAATAGTGTCTAGGTTAGGGTTAGTGACATTTCCTAAGTGTAGGCAATTAGGAAAATGTAGAAATAAATGATAAGGAAGATACTATAATCTCCGGATGCCATGCAGCTCCATCTCTCAATTTGCATATTGGCCTCAAAGACGCCCAACTCAGGGACTCCCAGAATCCAAGCACTTGTAAGTGAATGAGCCTCTGGTGTCAAAAGGAAAAACAGGAGGATTTGGAAAAGGGAGAGAAACCCTGCCCTCTGAGGACAAACTCTGACATATGACCATGGAGGGGAAATTGGCAGGACACGGAAAGCAATCTTATTTTAATAGTAACAGTAGTTGATTTCCTGTCTTACAACTACCAAAAAAAAAAAAATCACAAACTGCCCGAAAGTGTTTCTGAAGCAGCCTTATTTTCCTCTCTGCACGAGCTCTCTGCAAGAGAAGGGGACAATGAGCACATTTTCCTTCCATTAGCCCTGTTTGCCTCCCTCGAAAAGGGGAACTGACACTTCCCTGTGTCCAGAATACGTTCTGACTTCTAAGCAGCACTCAGGTTTAACAATGGGGTCAACTTGAAGCCCTAAGCATTTCTTAGTTCTGCTACTTTTTCTAGGCATTAGATTCTGCCCGCCTGTCTTATCAATGCCTGGGGCAATGTTAAGCATGAATTCTGCAGCCAAATGGAATAGGAGTTGCAGGTGGGTAAAAGCCTCCTGATTCTACGTGGAGGTTGTGGCAAGGGCTAAGATGACATGCATGGCGTCCATCCCGCAAACACATTAGAATATCAGTTGCAGATAAGGATAATGCTGTCCTGTGGTTTATACCAAAGCCACTCAAAGTGTAGTCCATGAACCAGCATCACCAAGGAACTTGTTAGTGGAACAATAAGAATCAGAATCAGCTGAGGGCGAGGCTCAGCAATCTGTGCTTTGACCAACTGTCCTGACAATTTGTTTGCATACTGAAGTATGAGAAGCACTACTGGTCATATCACCTCCCCTAGAGGGTCAATAATAATAATAATAATAATAATAGCTATTAGGTCATTAAGTATGGGCTCGGCGCCTGTGGCTCAATCGGCTAAGGCGCCAGCCACGTACACCTAAGGTGGCGGGTTCGAATCCCCAGCCTGGGCCTGCCAAACAACAATGATGGCTGCAACCAAAAAATGGCCACGCGTTGTGGCAGGCGCCTGTGGTCCCAGCTACTTGGGAGGCAGAGGCAGGAGACTTGCTTGAACCCAGGAGTTGGAGGTTGCTATGAGCTGTGATGCCATGGCACTCTACCCAGGGGGATAGCTTGAGGCTCCGTCTCAAAAAAAAAAGGTCATTAAGTATGAAATATCTGATTCTCTTAAGCACAGACATTTCACTTTGATGTTTCTTGTTTTATTTTTATTGGGAAGGCGCATTTTCATTCTTTCAAATGCACGTTCTGGCACGTGATTATCTTTCAAAGTTTTTTTTAGAGTAAATTTTTATGAAACCACGAATAAGTCAAATAATCATTTGTTTTGTTTGTTTGGTTTGGTTGAGACAGAATCTCATTTTGTTGCCCTAAAGAGAGTGCTGTACCGTCACAGCTCACAGCAACCTCCAACTCCTGGGCTTAGACGATTCTCTTGCCTCAGTCTCCTGAGTAGGTGGGACTACAGGAACCTGCCACAATGCCTGACTATTTTTTTAGAGACAAGATCTTGCTCTTGCTCGGCCTGGTCCTGAACTCCTGCACTCAAGCAATTGACTGCCTCTGCCTCCCAGAGCACTAGGACTACAGGTGTGAGCCACCACACCCGGCCTACTTGTGTTATTTTTGATCATGAGTTCCTTCTGTGAAACCAACGCAGCACAGACATCTCAGCGTCTCAATGTGTTTGGGAAGGATGTGGCTAATGAACACATAGATATGGATGGTTGGAGAAGTTCCATTCTGGTGATTTTAATCTTGAAGGTGAGCCACAGGGGCGACCTGAGACCAAGGTGGATAATGATGAGCTGAAAGCTGTAGTGGAAACAAATCCATTTCAACCTACACGTGAGTTAGGACAAGGTTTGACATTCCTATTCCAACAATATTGGACCATTTGAAACAAATCGGCCAGGTAGAGAAGCTGGATAGATGGGTGTCCCATGGATTAAACAAGCCTCAGAAGAGAAATCGTATCAAAGCTGGCCTTTCTTTGCCGTCACGACATAAAGGCAAACCATTTCTATACCATATTGTTATGTGTGACCAAAAAAAAAATAGATTCTTTTTGACAATTGCAAGCACTTGACACGATGGTTGGATAAAGATGAAGTGCTGAAACAATCCAAAACCAAATATTCATCAAGAAAAAAGCTAATGGCATCGGTTTGGTGGTCCAACA
Organism: Galagoides demidoff; assembly: GCA_963574575.1. NCBI lineage: Eukaryota > Metazoa > Chordata > Mammalia > Primates > Galagidae > Galagoides > Galagoides demidoff. The sequence continues at coordinate 29,118 of CAUYQV010049154.1, read as the reverse complement.
CTAGTATTATCCACTACAGCTTCATGAAATATGGTCACTTAATTACAGCAGATGTCTACTGCAACCAATTGGATGAAATGATGAAGATGCTTGTGATTAAGCAGCTGAGATTGGTTAATAGACACAGGCCAATCCTCTTGCAAGACGATGCCCAACTACATATGGCACAAACAAGGCTGCTCAAACGACAGAAGCTGGACTTGGAAACTCTCTGTCTCCACCATACCACTGACCTTGCACTAACCGACTACTTCTTCAGGCTTTGGACCACTTTTTACAAGGAAAAATATTCAATTCTCAACAAGCTGTGGAAAATGACTTTTGCAATTTCAGTGCCACTCACTCTGCAGGCTTCTCATTGGTGGCATAAACAAGCTGATGTAAAGATGGCAAAATTGTGTCGATAGTTTAGGCATATGCTTTGATTAACTGTACTGCTTCTCGTTTGAGATATAATAAACTAAATTTTTTATTCAGAATTGGAGATTTTAGCAGTGCCCGTAGTTCAGTGGGTAGGGTGCCGACCTCATACACCAAGGCAGGCAAGTTCAAATCCGGCCCGGGTCAGCTAAACAACGACAACTGCAACAACAACAACAACAAAAAAATAGCCAGGCGTTATGGCAGGCACCTGTAGTCCCAGCTACTCAGGAGGCTGAAACAAGAGAATCGTTTAAACCCAAGAGTCAGAGGTTGCTGTGAGCTGTGATGCCATGGCACTCTACCTAGGCTGACAGCTTGAGGCTCTGTCTCAAAAAAAAAAAATTAAATAAATAGATAAATAATTAGAGATTTCCTATTTGATGACCTAGCATTAATTGAATACATACTTTGTGGTATAAACTGTGTTCATTATTACTCATATCCCCTTTATTCCTCATGACAATCCCATAAGTGACATACAATTATTATACCCATTTTGTACATAAGAAAACTGAGGCTTAGAATGATCACGTAACTTGACCAAGTTCATCCATCCCGGAAGTGATAAATACTGAGCTTGAACCAAGGTCTGTGATGTAAAACCCTACACATCTCAACTTTCTTTCCCTCTCCTTCGCCCCCCCTCTCTCAGAACTCAGGGCTTCCACGGGAAAAGGAGAAAGGTTCCCTTTGCATCACCCTGTAGCAGCTCTACCCTGTCTGGATTCAGGCATGTGGGTAATAAATGCTTCTGAAGCTGACCCAGCAAGCCACAACTGCTTGGAGACAGGAAATGTAAGGAAATGACCAATCCCTCCAGTGTTTTCGGCATTAGTTGTAACGACAGCCAGGCAGGTTCAAGCATCCTCAGGACACTGCTGCAGCAGAACTGATTGGCACAGCCACGGTGGCATGCTTGGCACCACCCCGTTCCTGCTGGCATGGGCCAGTGCCAGGAAGGAACGAGCTCCAGGCCAGGCAGTGGTGCCAGGCCTCCCCAGTGGGTTGCTTTGCCACAGCAGGTCAGGCAAGTGGCAGAAATGTAAAAACAGCTTCTCAGAACTGGGGAGCAGGAGTGCAAGTACACAGAACCCTGGCAGGCTCTCCACAAGCTGCTTCGAGAGGCTCTGGCTGCCTTGCATGATGGCGTTATGGGGCAGAGACAGCTCGTGGCAGGCCCAGCTCTCTGACAGATGCCAGGTGACTAGTGGGCAATGACTGCCCAGGCCGTGAAGATCAAGCCCTTCTTGCCGTGCCTTTTTCAAAGCATCAGAGGCACATACAGCTTTGTCTTTCACTGTTTCCTCTTCTCCTTCTTACCCAAGGAAATTAAGATTATAAGGTATTGGACAAGGTCTTGGGCAAAGTTCTCCTGGCCATGCAAGGAACACTGGCGTGTAAGTTACACCTCAGAGTTGTCTCGATTTTGAGGTAGGGAAGTGGGGCTCTCGCACCCATCAGTCTCTGGCTAAGGTGTGCATGTGTGTACACGTGTGTATGAACACATGCGAACTCTGCCACTTCAGGCTCTTCCATCTCAAGGGCAAAGCAGGTCCAAGGGCCCAGAGATGGTTCTGGGAAGATGAGCTGCACTGCTGGCCACTGCAAGCCCATCAAGGGTATAACAGGAGAGAGAGAGAGAGACCCTAAAAGAACTCTAAGGGGCCTGGACAGAGCACCTACATTCCTTACTGCATATGCCTTACTTCGTATTTGATTACCATGCAATAAAATGCTATCTGTGAATTAAAACTCATCATTATCAACATTTAATTAGCATCTTCAACCACACACACTGTTCTACATAGTGGGTTGTATCCCCACCCCTACTCCTACCATGCTGCTAAGCTGGTCACCTTCACCATGACCCTGTGAGAGCGGGGCACAGTGGCTCACACCTATAATCCTAGCATTCAGGAGGCTGAGGCAAGAGGATTGCTTGATTCCCCCAAATTTGAAGTTGCTGTGAGTTGTGATGCCACAGCACTACCCAGGGTGACAGAGTGAGACTCTGTCTCAAAAAAAAAAAAAAAAAAGGCCCTTTGAGGAAGAGGGAAGACAAATACCAAAGAAATCTCCAGAGAGGACGATGGAGAGATTTGGCCACTGCAGTCTTTTACACATCTCATAGAAAAGCCTTGTACTAGTCACCTTCAAACCTGGCTCTGAAATCAGAACATCTGGGTTTGAATCTCAACTCGGCCACTTAAATCCAGGCTAGTCACTTAACCTCTTGTGCTTCAAGTTCCTCATCTATGAACTGGGTATAACAGTGCCTATCGCAAGGCATTGTGGAGAATGCTACACGAGTTGACTTGAGCGATCCACCAAAGGCAAGGGGCACAGAATAAACACTCTGTCTGTGTGAGCTCTTATCATTGTGATGATGCTCATTACTGAAAGGCTTGGGAAATGATGTGTGTCTTGCCCTAACCAGGGGTCAGAGAGGTGAAATTAACTTTCCAAAGTTCCTCAGAGGGTTTGCTCTTTATTAAGAGCTAGGACCCAGGTTCCCTCATTTCTGTTCTCCTCTGCCTACCCTCTCTCCACCACCTAAATCAGACGCCTGGTAATCTTCATCTGATCAGTTTCTCTCTCCCTGAACCTGACACTCTACCTTCTCAAATACCCAAGTCACCTGCTGTATAGACACAGAGCTCTTATCTAACTGTTCTGAACCAGACTGCTTTAGCTTCTATCACTTACAATCCCTTGTCTCTTTCTGGTAGCAAACTTCTTCATTCTAAAGAACCCAGATCAAAGCCTAAATTCACCAAGTGACACTCTCAAGAGCCCTATGTCACAGAATTTGCATTCTTTTCTGACTCCAAAGGCAGCATGCTATGCCTACCCAGTGAGATGTGCACCTGTGGGAGAGACTGAGTCCTCAGTAACTCCTCCCTAGGGCCACTGTGGAAGTTGCAAGTTAAAGTATGAGCAAATGTATGTGTGTGCACCCACCTGCTATGTTGAACACCTGCCCTATGGTACAAAGATTATTAATGAAGAGAAAGTGGGAGTTCAGAATAAAGTGACTCACCCCCTGGTACTTAATCACATTAGTTAGGATAGGGTAGGTAATGCCTTAGTAACAAAAATCCCCTAAATTGAAGGTTTTGTTTTTGCTAATATCACATAGAAGATGATGAAGGGCTCTACTCCACACGATTACTCAGGAACCCAGGCTGACAGAGGCTCCACCATCTCTACATGGGGCTCAGGTTTGCTGAGGGAGGTGCCAAGAACACATGGAGGCCTCATGCCTGATCTTCTATACTGAAAGCCTATTGGCCAGAGCTAATCATGTGGCCTTGCCTCATTGAGGAGGAATTAGGAGAGTAATCTTCCATGCATGTGAAGGAAGGAGAGAGCTAGATATTGGTGAGCTGGTAACATTTAACATTTTGGGAAGACCTAGGCTTTTGACCATAGGGGTTCTAACCAAAGTCTCCTGGGTCCAAAGCCTCTGTTCTGGCTACTACAAGAGGAGAAACCTCCCAGGGGTGTTTAAGCTTTAGGGCAGAAAGGTCCCATTAGCCTTCCAAGCACTGTGCTAGGGGATAGAGAAAGGCGGGAAAGGAGGAAACACTGTCTTGTTGCCACTGAGCTGCATAATGCTGTTCATTCATCTAAAAATTTTATTTAGCATCTACTATGTGCCAGGCACAGTTCTAGGTCCTGAGGATACAACAGGGAGCCAAATACAAGCCTGCCCTTTTAGGCTTGTATTCTAGAGAGGTCAAGAAGGCTGGCAGACACATGATGTAAAATTAAAGAAGCCAATTATGATGTGTCACAGAGCATTAAGGACCATGAAGGACCATCAAGCAGGGAAGGAGGACAAAGAAGGCGAGTGGCTGTGTGATGTTTCAGATGGGGTGGTTGAGAAGGTCCTCCCTGATAAATAAGGCAAGATGGAGATGTAAAACAGAGAGTCAGAGCCATGTGAATATCCAGGGGAAAGCATGCCAGGCAGAGGGGACAGCAAGGGCAAAGGCCCTGAAGCATGACCCTGTGAATATGGTATGTTCCAGCCCCAATTTGGAGGCAGTGCAGTTGGGATTCAGTTAGAAAGAGGGAATATAGTAGGGGTGTGATCAGAGAGGTGAGTGGGTATAGGGCACTCGCCTATAACATAGGCCCCTACAGGCCCTTGGGACTCTGGCTTTTACTCTGAATAAAATTGGAGGCTGAAAAGCTTGGCTATAAAGGAGGGCAGGGAGACAATAGCAGTGGCTGGAGGGGTAAGTAAGGCAGAGGGAGAGTCTCTGTGCAGCGAACCTAGACATCTAATGTGCTCCTAAGAGTTAGAGAAGTGTGTACCTCTACCTAAGAGCAAAGAAAAGCACTTTGGACCTGTCCATGTGCTGTTGAGTGCCCAGAGAAATGCTTGCCTGGCAAGGCCAGCCTCCCTGCTAGCTAAGGAAGATAGCAAGGGCATGACCGGAAGTCCCTCTGTGAAGCTCCTCCCTGCTCTGCACATGGCCAGGCTTCCTGCTGCATGCACCTGTGACCCTCTGCTTGAGAGCTTTCTCTGGCCACTGGGGCACAGTAATGCCAGGGACGAAAGTCTCTAGGAGCAGCCGTCAATCGACAAGGGGCAGGAATGGGGAATGAACACCCTGGCTTCCTCAACCCTGGGCAAGAAACTCGTAAGTGTTTTCTGCCCAGTCTCCCAAAGGTCTCCAGCAGGACTGAGCTCCAGCTGCCCATGCCGGGAGCCTGCTAATTAACACGCCTACACAGACTTCCTTTTTATCCCTGTGTCACCTCTCCAGTCCCTGAACACTGAATTCCAGGACCATCTCCTAACAAACAGACACTGTATTCCTTGTATTGTGTCTGCTTTTAGAGGAAGCCACGCTGAGACACTGACAGACTTCAGGAAAGGCCTCAGCTCTGGCACCTGAAAATGAGGGGATCGGATTCGATGAGCCAGGAACCTCACCAGCCTGCAAATGAGGAAATGGCCAAACCTCCTGAAATCTGAGCTCAAGGAGAAGTTCATGGTCCTGACCCATCTCCACCTCTGCCTTTCTCTCCTCTCTCTAAATTGAGCAAAGTCCTATTAGTCCTGGGGGTGCTTCATCTTCCACAAGCAGGGGACTCGAAGGCCTCCCCAGCCAGGCTGAGCAGGAAGCCCTCCTGCCTGCGGCTGGCTCTGCAATTCTCCCTTCCTGTGGATGTGCTGGGAACAGCTTCCCTTTTGTTTTCCTCTCTGATCCCCATCTGCTCAGCAACTGCCCAAATTCAATTCAGGCGTCGCGTGCCCCCAGCCTCCAGTCGGGCATTGTCTCTTAGGAATCACTCCAATCCCCCCAAACAAAGGCCCTCAAATCTGAATAAACCCTCTGACATCAGCCTGGCGGGTCAGGAAGCTGAGCAGGACAGTCCCCACGCCTGCCTCTTTTAAACCCTTTGGCTTTGCTGACCTTTGTCTAACCCCCCAACGCAACACACTCCCCTGTCACTGCTAGGCCAGACGCCACATTTCCTAGGTGACTTAGCCACTCTGCTGAGCCAACAGGCCACCTCCATTTTGGGGAGCCCTGGTGTCTTTCTTTATTGAAACTCAGCTTTGTTCTTTTACAGATATTAACCTCTAAAAGGTCTGATTTTTGAGAAATTAATCTCATCATCAGGGTAGCACCAGGCAGGGCTCTGTCCTTCCCTCTGCCTGGGACAGACTAAGAGGTATATTACTAGAAATTCTTCAGCTACATAACTTATTCTAATTCACTTTACTTTCTCCTCCCCATGTGGTCTCCTAGGTTTAGATCTGCACCAGTTTAAACCTTTAATCACAGGTATTTCATTGTTCATTATGCTTGGAATCAAATTTAAAGATAAAGTTCCCATCTCCCCGTGGGGTTTTCTATAGAGCCTGGCTGGTCAGCTTCGCAGGTTCCAAAGCCTAACAGAACAGACAAAATATCTAACAGAAACTCCACTTTCGGTTTGACCCCATACAGGTGCCTGAGATGGGAGAAATGGGAGGAAAATGCCCCACTTTGCCTTTTGGGGGGTTGGCCTCTGTCTTGCTTAGACATGATTAGAGTCTGTTTTGCTTTCTCTCTGGGTGCTGTTTCAGTAAGTTTCACGACTCATGTTTCACTTTACCTCCACATTAAAATCGCTTTATGGAAAATCAAGATCAGAATTCCCCTAAACTTTTCTTCCTGGAAACACTAACCTCACCACACACCAAAAAAGCATGGTAGCATGGTCTTCAAATACCTTCTCAGAATGGAAAAAAAAAAAAAATCTTTGCAAAGAAATGTTCTCGAAGGTTTCACGCAATGAACAAGAACAACTTTCTGATTAGCCAATGCAGTACACAGTTATAGAAAGTTTCCCACAGGTCAGACAGTGGCTAGGTGTGTGGCATCAATGTTTTTGCCCACACAAGAACATACTTGAACATTTTCTTCAAGAAAAATAATTTATCAGGTTCCTCTAACCTTTCTGCAAGAAATAAAAAGAAAAAATGGTGCTGGAAACACATCATCCGCCTAGCAAAACAACGAATGTCTCAGGAATAAATCACAAATCTGGCTCTGCCTAAGACAAAGCAAACATTCCAGAACCTTTTTCTTCTCTACATACTTTACTCGTGGGTCTCTGACAAGGCAGAGATAACCAGGGATGTTATTGCTCAAGGACAAGGCTGCTTTTAAGAAAGAGTCAGTGCTTTAAGAGCACGTGTATGTCTGAATGCGAGCTCTGAAAGTTCATGGCCAACTACAAATGCTGGGAAGTGCTGTCAAATGAATGAAGGGAGAGCTCAGTCAAGGAGTTTAGGGAAGCAGAGGGAACAAGTTAAATGTTCCCTTCTTCAACATTCTAAGAAGGAGACAAGTCAGTAGTTATTTCTAACATCATAGAATCTATTCGAGCATCACAATTAAACAGCCCTCCCCTAAAACTGAAATACACAGAGTGGGTGCTGCCCCACATCTGAGATTCTCAATTGAGCAACTCATCTTACAATGGCAAAATGGGAACAGAATGGGAAATATCTGTTAGCAGTTGTTGATTGGGGACAGTGCTGACCCCTGCAGGTACTTGGCATAGAGTGGGGTGGGAGGAGCTTTTGGCTGTCACCATGACTAGGGGAGGTTCTCTGTTACTGGTTTTAGTAGGTATAGCCAGAGATGTTAGAAGAAGCAGAACACTGAGCTCACCCCATGCCATACATCATCGTCTCACTTGATTCACCTCTTGCACCCCGAGTGAAGCAGCCTGTGATTGTCATTTTATAAAAGAAGAGCAATACCAAGATCAAAGTGAATTGCCCAGTGGTCAGAGACTACAGTGGAACTGGGATTGGTAACCCAGGTTTTACATTGTATTTCAGTAAATGAGATCTTTTTTTTAATAAGAGATATTCTGAAATGTTGCCTGTGGATGAATTCTCCCCAAATGCCAGCCCTGAGTTAAGGATTCGAGTACGAGCAGTACACGTGTTTGGGAGATGATTCCAGGAAGCATGGTGGAAGATGGGGAAAGTGAGACAGGGAAAGGAAGGAAGCCATAAGGGTAGGTTATCAAACAGGTTTCCACTGTGGGCAACTGAGGTTCAGTCCTAGTGGGAGAATCTAGGAGATACTACATGCAGCACACAGCTTAGAGTTGCCCCACCTAAAGGGCAAGGAAGTTGGGGTACTGTTCCTCCAACTCTCATCCTTCATTGATGGAAGGCTGCTTCTAGGAGCATTACTCCCCCGGGAACATTTGGCCTCCCCTACTCAAAGGCTGAGAAAAATCCCTGGGCAGGAAACTGTGGCTACTCAGAGTAGGACACACCCGGGTATGTACTGGGGCAGTGGGTGCCCACAGTGGGATGTGGGTGGGCTTCAATAGCATCTGCTGGAGAAGTGAGGGCCAGCACTGAACATGACTCTAGTCACCATTCAGTTCACAAATCAAACATCCTGGGCTTATGGAAATTGTTGGAAGGTTTTTTATATACTTGATTTTATATTTAGAATCGTTTCTACAATTATATTTTAGAACCCCACAGCAAATTTGGCCAAGGGTTCCTCATGAAGCCACAGGCCTTGGGGAGTTGCCATTTATGGGGCCACTAGAGCCATAACTCTACTTTCTATTTCTTTCTCTGAAATGGTTGCTGCTCTCCCAGCTCCTGTCCTTGACTTTCAAACTAGGAGAGCTACAGCAACCCAAAAAAATCCACCAAAGGCCACTAAGGTCTCTAACCACATTGGTTTCCGAAGGGTGTGCAAGCTGAGCAAAGGTAGCTATGTACTGGGAGAAGCCACCTTGGCCTCCTTGCAACCTCCCTCTTCAGGAGGCATTCCCTAATGTCCTGTCATCAAAATATATAATTTTCTACTCATAAAATCAACTCATGGTCCCAGGCCTCTGAATTCCTTCTAAGACCCATCAGCTGCCAAGGCTGAGTGCGTCCTAGGAGAAGTGTGTTAATGTGGGAATAGACACGTAATGACCTTGCAGATTGCAGACTCTGAAGAAGCCTTTCTCTTAGCAGGTAAGAGAACTCATCATCAGAAGGAGAAAACAGTAAAATCTCACACCCATAGACTCCTTTGGTTTGGTTTTGCAATTCATTCTGTTAAGTGCTGACAAGACTTTCACTCAGAAAAAGTGTGTATTAATGAGAAGAAAGGGGAAATCAACAATTTGTTGGACATACCATTAGACATTTCTGTATTTATGTCATTTAATCTTCAAACCAGCCCCTGGAATAGGCATCTCTATTAACCTCATAGTGCAGGCCACAAAAGTGAAACCTACAGAGGCTGCAGGGCCATCCGAGGTCACAAGACCCAATGGGCTGGGTCAGGATGCAAACCCCGTTCTCTAGGACTCAAGGCCATGCCCATGCCTATCAGACCTGTCCATCTTCCTAGCAGGAGTCAGCACTCTGTGCTCTGTGCTTGAAAGTGATGATTCCATGATTGCTTTAAGAGTATTTTTTAAACCCATAATTTAAAAAAATAAGCAGCTTTACAGAAAAAGGTTGCTGAAAAATATGTAAAGGACTTAAGAGTCAGAAACTGTCTAACCATTTGAGAAGGTTCCATATAAAATCATGGTCAATGACCTTCCCTTCTCAAAGAGCTTTGACCCTCCCCCATATCTTTGTGGCCACAGCACTCCTGTGGGGTCAGTGGGCAGCCCCACACACTTGCCAGCAACCTGATAGGCTTTTCTGGTGACAGTTGCTGTTCATTAGAAAATTCCACATAGGCTTTTGGTAGGCACTGCTCCTCAGCCCAATACTTGTCATTACAATAGATTCAGGACCTCTGCATAATAGGCACCAGGCTGAATGCTGGACATACAACATTTTGGTTATTCTTCCCCTCTGCTCTACAGGTAGATGTTATCATACCCACTTCATAGAGGAGGAAAATGAGGCTCAGAAAAGTTAAGAAAAGGTCCCAAGTTGTGCACCAGTGAGTGGCAGGTCAGGATCTGAACCTGGGTTAGCAGCTGGTTTACTCTTGACCCTCAGCCCCCGCCCCCTCCTTGGTCTGAGTTCTCTCCAACAATGGCATTTTCACTGAAGGGCCAAGATCTCCCCTGCTCCTGGGAGACGTTCTGTAGATGTTTCATGGTGATGTTTCAAGCTCTCTGAATTTGCTCTTGTCTTTGTAAAGGAGGAAGACTCTGAAGTCACAGGGAGGGGAGCATTGAGGTTGACGCTAAACTCAAAGCACATGTCTAGTGCCAATGTCCATATCGTGACTGAATTCTTTACTGCAACTAAACTCTCCAGGAGCCTGCCAGCTACCTCCCCTCCCTTCCAGGGCAGGGACTGCGTCACTGCTCTGTTTCCCAGGGCTCCAGTCTCATACCCAGCATATGATCAGGGCTGAGGAAGTGTGCGCGATGGATTGATTCATTTACATAGAAATGGCTTCCACGTTGTCCAAATTAAAGCCAGAGCAAAGAAGTCTTCCTGACCTCGAGGGCCAATTCATGCTACCAATTATTGAGATATTCAGGACTGAATTCTTATATATTTAAGACAACTTTCAAAAGGCAATTGTTAAAGGTTTAGGAGGTGGAGTCTGCTTTTCGTTTCCCCATATCCTGACTTAGGAGAGCCACACTCCTGCCCTCAAAATAGAACAGTCGATTTGGGGCATGAATGGTGTGTGCACCACTGCCTGGAACTGTGGAGGGTCCCACTAGCTTTACCAAGAAATATACCACATCGTGGGGACACAGGGATCAACATGAATGAATGGGGTCCCTGCTCCATGGAACTTAGAGTCCAGGAGGAGAGACACACGTCAATCCAATCATCACACTTTAAATGTACAATTGCAAAGGGGAAAAGCACTGTGAAGATAAGAAGGTGGGTTGACAACAAAGGAATCTCACTGGTTAGGGGGAGGCAGGGCAGGCTTCCCTGGGGAAGCTTGAGGACCTGCTGGGAGGATGCTGAGGCACCAAGCAGCTGAGGTGAGGCTGTGGAGACCATCTCAGCTCATACAAAGGGCCCGTAGGACCTGAAAGCACCCATGTGGCTGCAGTGCAGAGCTAGGGGCAGGGGACAGGAGATAGGAAGACAGAGGTGTAGGCAGGGCCTACCAAGGGGCCTCCAGGGCCATGCTCAGGATTGCAGGCTAAGATCAAAGGGAGACCAAGGAAAAGATGGAAGTATGGCAGGAGAGTAGGGGACTAGTGGTGGGGGAGACTCTGAAAGATCACTGGGACTTGAGAGTAGAAAAGACACTGGACAGAAGCAAGAGAGGCTGCAAGGACAGCTGCAGGAGAGATGGAAGCTCAGTCCCTGGGGGCTGGTCAGGGTGAAGGAAAGAGAGGGATTCAGGAAACACTTGGGAAGTGAGATGAATGATCCTGGTGATGGATGGGATAGAGGGTGAGGGATAGAGAGGCCTATGGGGGGCTGGCTGGGGACGCTGTGGGGGGGGGTGAACTCTGAAGAAGGATGGAGGTAGGAGAGCTCAGAGGGGCCGGGAAGGAGAGTGAAGACTTGGATTCGCAGTGAGGAAGCGGGGAGGAAGCGACCTTTGCAAAGGGTGGAAGAGAAGGGAATCAGGGCACAAGGTGGGGGCAGAGGTAGCCTGCCTGGTGTGGAGGGCTAACACAGAGGGAGGAAATAGGGCAGCCAGAGGAGCCAGGGATCTTCTAAAGCAGCTCTTCTAAATGTGTGCTCCTCAAGGAGATCAGAAGCATCAGCACCACTGGGGAACCTCTTTGAAATGCAGATTCTCAGGTCCCTCTGCAGACCTGATGGATTCAAAACTCTGGGAGTAGGGCCCAGCAATCTGTGTTTAGGATTGTTGAACCAAGTCACTCTCATGTGCACTCAAGTTTGAGAACCCCTGTGGTGACCAGGGCTTCTGAAACATTAATGCGTATCAGAGCCACCTGGAGAGCACGGGTTTCATTAAACAGCAAATTCTGAATCAGTTGGTTAGCCACCGGGCCCTGAGTCTGCACGTCTAACCAGCCCCCAGTAGAGACGAACCTTCTAGTCCAAGGACCACACTTTTAGTAGCAAGGATGCAAATCACCCAAGCCCCTCATTCCAAGAGGACGCTCCGTCTGCTCACTGGTGACACACACAGTCAGTAGCCCTCAACACAAAGCCAAAACATATCTCTCCTGAAGGCTGAGCAATGTCATACTCCTTCATTCATTCGCCGAATTTCCTGCACGTTAAAGTCCAGCACAGGCATCTCACTCAGCAGGGCTGGGAAACCTAGGGAGCAGACTCAAACAGCCGTCCCCATCCAACGAGCTGACTGGGGAAGGAGAGGAGATTTGAACCCAGAGATCACTGGACATGTTTGCTGAAATGCACTTTTGAGTTCTCCTGCAGCTATTCAAAGATTATTAGCTCCTTTCTTTCAGAGGGGAGCTTTATTAGCTTGAGCTCGGAGGCAGTGCAGAGAAAGCATCTTTGTTCATTCCCCTCTGTGGCCCAGAAATAGAGGGGGGGAAGGAAGCCCCGCTGGGGCTGCCACCAAAGAGCCCAAAGCCACAAAGCAGCCCGCACACCCAGAGAGTTTCGAGGCAAAGTGAAAGGCACATGGGAACATGGGACACCAGAGGGGAAAGAAACCAACCAACCAAACAAAAGGCAACAGGATGCAGTTGGTTTTAGGCTGACACCCTCCTATGAACCCCACACTGTCACATGCCAAACACGAAACCACCCCTAAAGAACAAAACTTCGAATCTCTCTTCCTGGGATCAACTGAATCCTGAAGGCCCATTCAAGCTTTGAAAGAGCTAGTATGAACGGACCTTTTTCTTCTTTTTTAAAGGGAAAAAGTGCAACACGGCAAGAATTGAGTACATAATTCAAGATTCTGGGTTGGAGTCTGTGTGGACGCCGGGCGGCTTGGTCTCATTTCTGTGCCATTGTCTGCACTGGGGATGGAGAAGGAGAGCGATTCTTTTTTCCCTAGAAAAACAGCGTGTCAGCTCTCTTTGCCGGCTTCAGTGACACTAAAGGCCTTGCAGTGTTAGCCAAACTGGAGCCAACTGCAGCTTACACACTCCTGAGCAGGGAGCGAATCACTGGCGGGATCTGACACTCTCTCACTCCCCACTCCCTGCGCCTTTCTCTTTGGGTCGCTGTTCACATGTGCGCGTGTGTCTTCCTGTGTTCCACACGCATGCACACGCTGACATCTTACTAACAGTTTTTAGCTCTTTGACACATAATAAAGGCATCCATTCCCAGCTAAATCGGGCCTTCTGTTCAAAGTGTTTTCCCTAGAAAATACGCAGCTTCTAATTAAATAACTCAACGAGCAGCAGGAAGGGATAATGTGAAAATTAGAGCACCATTTCAGCTTACGTAGCACCCTTTCTGACAGGCAGCCCACAGTAGCTGAGGGACTTTGGAAAATCATGCTGTGTTACCTGCCCACTGGCATGCTTCAGAAGAAAGGAAGGAAGGAAGGCAGGGAGGGAGGGAGAGAGGAAGGAAGGGGGCAGGGAGAGAGGAGGAAGGAAGGAAAGACAAAAAAGGGAAAGAAAGGAGGGAGGAAAGTCTGACACCTCCCGGGCCACCTGTATAGGGCAACCCACCTCAATCCTGTGCGTCACCCAGCTGCCAGTCTGGGGTCTATGACAGTGCACTGTGCTTCTGAAGGAGAAAGGTGGCCCAGGGCTGTCTAACTTTCCCAAACGACAGACTTGGAATGTTCCTAGGAGACCATATATTTATAAATATTTGAAAAATGGGGCATTCCCAATATGACATATATTTATGGGGGCTGGCTTGAAGTGTGGGTGTTTTAATTTATTTTTCTTTCTTTCTCTTAAGCCAGCAATCCAGCCCTGGAGCCACACAGAGTCTTTCAAGAAGGGACGAATTAGTCAGCACTCCCACAGTGGCCCCAAAAGAGTCAGAGATGACCAGCCATGACATCATGCCATCGGCAAGCCCAACACAGCTGTCACCCAAAGCCACCCAGAGCCAGGAGTTCTGTGACTATTTCTTAGTGCTGACATGACCCAGTTATTCACATGTACTCAAGGATCCTGGGGCCAGTAGCACCCTGAAGGGAATTTCTCTCCTCTGTGCATTCAGTGATTTAAAGCCTGGGATGATGTCAGCAATATTAGACATGAGAGCAGTCCTCTTGAGGGAGGAGGGAGAGGAGCCACATGGGGAGAGGGAGCACTCCACCAGAAGGCTCTCCATGGTGGCGCTGCTGACATAAGCTACTGAGTCCTTCTTCACTGTGAGGGGGGCCATGCTGGGCACCATGGGGTGTTTAGCTGTGTCACTCACTGGCCTCTACTCCCTAGATGCCCCCTGTCCCCAGTCCTGTCAAGCAAGAATGTCTCCAGATACTGCCAAGTGTGCCCTAGGGCCGGGGGGTGGGCAGAATCACCATCCCCTTCTCCCCTGGACAAAAGCCACAGAAAACAAGACGAAACAGTAGAACAAGTCACCAGACACCAATTAATCGCACGGGGAGGGGTTGGGTTCAGAGCAGAGAGGGAGGAGAGAAAGAAATGTAGAAACCTAAGAGCAGAGGCTCAGAGAGGAGGAACATCTCCCAGGCTTCCTCCAGGACATCAGACTGAGCTTGCAGCTAAGACCAGTCAGTGGGGAGCGTCACCCAACTGGAGGCCTCGCCATGATTATGGGCCCTTTGAAGAGAGCAGAGCATTTATAAGCAGGCCAAGGGGGCAGTGAAGCCTATTAAAAAGGGAGTGTCTTGTGGTTTTGCAGATATCTTATCAAACTTACTTTAAGAATTCAAAGCAGTTAAAAAAAAATGCCACCCCTGAATGCTCCCTTCCTTAAACTTGAAGACTAACAAAACTTCCTGTCAACAGGCAGGAGCCTGAAGTGATTAAAGCCAAAGGGAGCACTCCCTCTATTGTGTCTGCTTTTAATCCTCAGAGAATTTTTCTTCTAGAGACACATACAAACAACTTGGGATTTGTTGATGTTAACTGCGGAGGGGTTTGCACAAGGAAGGGAAGGGGGAGCCGCTCAGACCACAAAGTCAAGTGGAAGGGGAACTAGAAGCAGAGACAGAGAGGGGCTTAGAACATGTCCTTCCAGTCAAGGAGGCTGCTGTGATTCTTAAGGGCATGTGGGCAGTTCTCCCAGGTGGCTTGAAGAGACAGAGGCAGAGAAACTGTCAGCCCCCCCACCCCCTTATCACTCAGCAGCCCAGGCAGCCAAAGGAAAGTTAAGCGCTGCCTTTATCATACAACAAAGGACACTGCCGAGCATCTCAGCGGCTCCAAAGCACTTAATAAAGGCTAACTAAACACACAAAGAAGAAGTCTTGAGAAAATAAAACTCTTCACACCTGGGTACCCTCTTTCTTACAGACTCCAGTTTAGCAATAACCCAGCAAGCTCTGACCTTACCTCAGAAACAGGCCCAACAGGGCGAACTGGTCAGAGGAGGCAAAACTAGCCACAAGTTCCTATCTTCAGCCCCTGAGAGGAAGATCTCTGGTCTGCGCTCCAGATTGTTTCTGCTGGAGGTAGCTTATTTAAAAGCCTTCACTTGATTATGCAAAAGTATCTGAAGCGTTGTGCATTTTATTGTCAAGTTAATCCTCAGCTTCATTTCTGAGTGAGCTTGGGGACCTCAAGTGACATACCAATTCACGATAGTAATAACAACATCAACATTTCTAGAGCACTTTCTACATGCTAGTTCAAAGCGTGTGCTGTAGATTAACTCATTAAATTCGATCTGAAGTCTTATTTGTACTCTCTGCAGTTATAGATGATCCATTTCTATTCATATTTTTCTTCTTGCCCTGCAAATTCTCCCAAACCCAGAAATGGGGGTGCCCATATTTAGTTGATCTCTGTGCTAGATTGTAAAGATGGCCCCAATCACACCCCTCCCGGTATCTCCATGTCTTTGCAATGAGACCTTGCAGGCCCTCCCATCAAGAGATGGGGTATGTTTCTTGTAGGCTTCAATCTGGATTTGCTTCTGTGACTTGCCCTGGCTTATACAAGCCACATAAGTAGTACTGTCTGAGTTCTACGATTGCACCTTTCTGCACCTTTGATCACCATATGAACAAGCCCAAACCAGCCTGAGAAACATCCCAGATGAAGCCAGTCTAGATCAGCCAGTCCCCAGCCAACTGCCAGGCTGACAGTGGACACACATGCTGCTCAGCCAAGATCTGCCTGGCCCAGATGGCAACAATACCCAGCTCTACTGCAGACTGGAATATACCTTTGTTGTGTCAAGCCACTAAGTTCTGGGGTAGTTTGTTCACCGCTAAAAGTGTAGCATTCAAGGCATTAACTATACTCCTTCACAATGTGATTCTCCAAGGTGCAGTTCTGATTTGCAGTGTTTTTGAATCTTATTTGACCACAAGTTTACTCCCTTTCCCTTTTCTCTCTTCTGTGTGTTTGCATAGACATACATCCCCAGGAACACACAGTTAGGAAAAAGACTGCTCTAGACCACTCATCACAGGAGTAACTAGCATTTGTTCATTTGTAGGTTTTATGAAAAACAGCTGGTTTTCCTTCATGTCCACTTATAGTTTTGCTGCTGTTCTGAAAAGAGTTACCTTCATAGGAGCTATAATAACCAGTGTTATGGTAACATGTAACATACATATATAAGCTGAGAACCCCACCCTCCCCAAACATTCCCCATTACCCCTTTGTTCCCACTATGGAGTATAATGAACCATCTGAAAGGACAAAAATCAAAAGCAAGACCTTAATATTCTAACCCCAGTCAAACAATAATCAGAGATTCCTCCATAGAAATCCCGTCCATTATATAAAAAAAATAATAACCATAAGTGACTGCAAAAATTAGACAAAAACAAACTGGCTGGAAACTGATTAAGGATTCATTTTGAATCAAAATCAAGACTTTTAAAAGCCAAAAATTCTAAGCAACGCCATTCAGTGCTTCAACACTCCAAAAAGAACTCCCACACAAGCATTTTGAAACATTCCTGGAAATTCATGTTTTACTTAATTCATCTGCTTCCAATAGCTGGTTTTCCTTTTTAGTCCAACCATCCTTCTCAGAGTTTAAACAATCTGTCTAATTTCCCCCTTTTCTCTGGAGCAGGGTTCAGATGGTGAGAAGCTCTTATTATTACTATCGTCATGATCAAGTTTCTGTTGATTAACACTGTGTAAAGAGATCCAGGTGCAATTTTCCAGCAGATGCCACAAAATAAAATTATAACATGTATGACCAAAATTCTACCTTTTCTGTAAAGCATTTAAAAGCTTATTCAAAAGTCATCTAGTAAACAATACGTATTTCCAAAATGAGTTCCTACATGTGTCAAAACATAGACCCAACAGACCATGACTGCTTCTAAGGAGTTATCAGTCAGGGTCCAAGGAAGAAATCAAGGCCCTTCCTTCCTGTGAGCTCAGGTACCACGCTCACCAGAGTAAGTGTGCCTTCCTACCCAATCAAAGACTATTTGGGACTAACAAATACAGAAGGGATGATGGACGAAACCATTATAGTAAATCATTAGTCAGATAAGACTCATAAATGAATGCTAAAAAGTACGTGGAGAGAGTTTGATGAATATTTACGTAATACCAGAGTATTTCTGACAAATTATACTTGTTCATTATAAAAAGAAAAAGTTACTATGCAGACAGCACCTTAACTAAGTAATCCAACTTGACCTTATCAATAAGGGCCAAAGAGACATCTGTGCCTCCTGATAACGGTCCCCAGAGAAGAACAAATCACTTACATTACTTATATAGCATTCCAACCCAAAAAGTGCATACATTTCAATGTGAATATGAAGAAACATCAGCGAAACCGAAATTAAGGGGCATTCGAAAATAACTGGCTGGCATTGTTCAAAATGTCAAGGTCACAAAAGACAAATGAAAAGTTACCAACTGTTTGGATTAATGGAGACGAGGGATAAGGACAACTAAATGCAATGTGGGATCCAGGACTAGACTGTGAATCATAAGAAACTCGTAATAAAAGGCATCGTTGGGACATAACTGGAATGTGGACTACAGATTAAAAGTATTAAATCAGCATTACATTTTCTAAATTTGACAGCTGTATGTATGTCAGGGAATAGTCTTGTTCTTAGGAAACATAAGGGACAAAAGAAGCTTGATGACAATAGCCTACTACCTAGCGAAAATTTTACACGCACACGTGCACGTGGTAGGGAGGGTGAGAGTAGGGAGAGAAGGAAAGAGTAAAACAAATGAAGCAAATATTCACAATTAGTGAATCTCAGCAAAGGTGTGTGGACGTTCTTTGCATTACCCTTGTACCTTTCCTATAAGTTTTAATTATTTCATAAGAAGAAGTAAAATGAACACACCCACAGCAACGTCAGCACACATGGATGTTTGCTATTGGTGGGCAAGAGCAAGGCAAGGCTGGGCTAGGGATGCAGCACGGAGCACTTGCCCTGCCCAGAGCATTCCCCAGAATGGACCTCCCTTCCTTCTTCTGAGATGGAGCTTTTGTGACCATAGGTAAGGAAGCGGAAACCATTTCAGGCCACAGTTCAACTCTTTTTGAACATTTTCTTCCTATAAGATTTTCCATTGTGGTGGTTGGAGGTCCATAGTCATTTGCTGACACTGTTGGGACAGAAAGACATATTTGTGCTTTTTCTGCTTTTCTTTTCTTTTCTTTTTTTTTAGACAGGGTATTGTTCTATTGGCCAGGTCAGAGTGACTTTTATTATTGAGGTACGAGGGGATCTGGGGAGCCAATAAACAAACAAGCAGGAAATCACAGGTCTGAGGGGAGTCCTTGGGATATTGGATGCCAACCTATTTCCCTCTCTTGTGCAGAGATCCACTGAGGTCAGTTCATCTGGAGGAACTGTCCCCACTCCTGGCTCTGCCTCTGCACTGTCAGGGGCCTCTGGATGGATCTGATGGCTGTTCTAAGCCTCAGTTTCCTCATCAAGCCCCCAGTGGTAGGCCCTGGAGGGACATCCCTGGTCAGTGGACTAGATCTCTACTCTCAAGTGGCATCTGCTGCTGAGTGTCCTGACTCTTGCTGTGTCCACCCAGTCATGTGACTTGGTTGCTGCCTCAGTGTCCTTCCCAGCATTGCTGCATTCTGCCAGGACTGGCCCTAAGACTCAGCCTGATGGTGCCCTAGCTCTTGCTACCCAGATGCCAGCCCTACTCACTGCATTCCTCCTCCATACAACCTTGTTAACCACAAAGGACAACTCCTCTAAGGGCAGTCACCAACGAGAAAAGTGTTTTCTGCAAAAAAGATTTCCTTATCCATTCTTCTTCTAACAAAACATGGGCAAGGCAAGTTCAGAGATAGCCCCTGGCCTCTAGAACCATGTGCCAGTGCAAACCTGACTTCTTGATACAATGAGGGCAGATACCAAGAAAAAGGTCTATTATAATTGCCTAATGCAGCCCCATCACTTCCCCAGCTGCTGTTGCTAGGGTGGAATTGTTGGCTTCTCACATAACTTGGAGAGGAATTATTTTAAGAAAAGGAAAGAAAGATTTGGGGCAGTGTCACAATCGGGCTGCTAACAGGCCAGTCACCAACATCATAGTTCACATTCTGACACAAAGAAAGGCTCCCTGCTTCGGGCCAGCCTACATCTGCTCCGGGCCAGCCCACATCTGCTCCGAGCCAGGCCTGGATGGAAATCCAGTCCAGGTTTTCCAGATGGCAGCACCGGGAACTTTAGAAGAGCCACCACACCCAGGCAGCTGCAGCTCCTGAAACCTGGGCCACAGAGGTTTCTGGGCTGCTTCTCAGAGGCTTCCGGCTACTACTTGAGCAAATATGTCTGAGCTGCCCCAGGGGGAAATTGTGGGCCTGACAGGGAGCCCCACCTTCCAAACAGGTTCCTTGCAGAAGCTGTGACACCCGCCTGGCCAAACCATCCTGTAACAGCCAAGGTTGGAACATTCCCACGGCCGCTCCCCCCACCAGCAACCCTTCCAACAGGATAGTGGAGTGGCTCTGGGGGAGGCCCGAATCCACATACTAGTGGAAGAACTCGCTTCAGGTGACTGGGAGGCAGCTCGACGCAGAGGAGAGGGAAGAAAGACTTTTAAATGCCATAAAGAATGGTGGGCTCCCCTGTAGCTGGACATGGCTGTGGCCCAGGGCCTACCTGTCTCTGCCTTCCAAGTCTGGGCCTCACTCCACAGCCTCCAGGGGGGCAGAGGCCAAGGTGTCTGGACATTGACAAAACCCAGTTATGGATGGAACATTCAAGCTGCTTCCTCTGCCAAACCAAAACGCAGCAAGCAGGGAATTATCTAGCAAATGAGAGCCAAACTCTGATTTTCCAAGGTCATTCAGTGAAATGGAGACCATTTCTTAATTTTCCACTTTGCTTCAGTGATGGTGACCTGGCCTTAACCGGCTTAATCATGTAAATGAAGAACTAACACATAAAAATATATTTGGTTTTGCAAGATCAAGGTATAAATGAAGGAATGAATACAAGAAAAAAAATCAAGTCAGCAAAAATTAAGCCAGCATCTCTCCCAAAGAAGCGCTTTTGAAAATACATAATGCATCAGATGAAATTAATATCTGCAGGATGAGAAGGATAGGGTTGTGGGCAGGGGATGGAGCTAGAACTTGCTGGAGACTTTCTCAGGGGTAAAACCACAGAGAAATAGGAGAAGCCAGTTTTGTTCTGCAAGGTCTCATGGGTCACACACGGCAAGAAGAGGAGTCTCAAATGGATCTCCTGCCACCCTGAGCCTGCTGTCCCTCCTTCTAGACTGTATGGAGCTGAACGTTTCTATTTTCCAATAGGGACATGAGATTTCCCAGCACACAGCCAGCCCCTACCTTTGTGCTCCTTTGGAAGGGCTAAATTAGGCTCCTGCACGTGTTGTCCACCCAGCAAGGGAAGTGTCTGTGGCTCTTTAAAATTCTCAGGAGCACTGTTTTCTAGACTGTTTTGTGTATGTGAACCCACCACCCCGGACTCCAGTTGAAATGTAGATTCTGACTCAGTGGGTCTAAGGTGGGATCAAGACCCTGCATTTCTAATGAGTCTCCTAATGATGCCAATGCGGCTGGTTCCACAGACCTCACTTTGAGAATCCAGGCTCAAAAATGCACCTGCAAATGAAGGGGATGGGGGCAGGGTATGCACCCCAGTTCAAGTAAACTTAGGCGCCCTCTACTTCCAGTTTCTTCTCCATCTTGAAACCACCCTTTCAATTAAGAAAAAGGGGTTATGCTCGCAAATTGTCATCCCATTAATGACAGCAATGTTTAGGCTAGATGGAAATGTGTTTCTGCTTTCCAGCCATTCTTAGGGAAATCCTGTTTACAAATTGCTAATTTCCTTCCATCCACCCTCTCCTTCACTTCTCCTCTGAATGGGACAATAAGCGTAATGCCCTGCAGAAAGCACGCCAGCCAGCCCCGCTGAAGGGCCCAGCTCGAGATGCAGTTCCTAAAAGGGGTAAAATGTTTCCAACCCAGCAACTCTCCTTTCTGTCCAAATAGAATGTGAGCAATCCATGCTGTCCTCAGAGCCAGCCCCAAATCCCTACAGAGTTCTCTTTCTTGGCAGTCAGCAAGACTATCACTGTCTGTGCTTTCATTATCCCCTCTTAGATCTTAATCATTCAGAGACATTCCTATTTCCCCTGTTTCTGGGGAAAAGAAAACACAAACGGAAAAAAAAATACCTTTCTCAGCAAAGCCCCACGGAAATCAGAATTTACAGAAATAGCATTTTATTGGTCATCTGGCTTAATTCTTCAGGGACCCTTCCAAAATTATTCCCTAGGGTCGATTCAATGGGCGCAGCCAAGTTTTAAATGTCGACAAAGATGAGATTTCCCATAAATTCACAAATGTCAAATGGAACTAACTTTGATGTGTGTGTCACATGCAAAGAATTAGGAATGACCAGGAACTAGTTCCTGGAAACAGAAATGTAAGTCTTGACATTTGCTCATTAAATCATTACAAACTCCATAAGCAGGCCAGGCGTGGTGGCTCCCGCCTGTAATCCTAGCACTCAGGGAGGCCGAGGTGGGGGTGGATCCCCCGAGAGCAAGACCAGCCTGAGCAAGAGTGAGACCCTGTCTCTACTAAAAATAGAAAAATTAACTGGGCATGGTGGCGATGCCTGTAGTTCCAGCTACTCAGGAGGCTGAGGCAGGAGGATCACTTGAGCCCAGGAATTTGAGGTTGCTGGGAGCTATGACACCACAGCACCCTACCCAGGATGACAGAATGAAACTCTGTCTCAAAAAGAAAAAAGTGTTGGGGGGGGGTATGTGAAATCTTATCTGGAATTGAGAGATTAAGAGGCAACATACTCGCCAAATGAGCATTAAAAGGATGAACAGACTTACAGGTTTATTTTTTTTTATTTTTATTTTTTATTAAATCATAGCTGTGTACATTAATGCAATCATGGAGTATAGTGTGGTGTTTTCATATACAATTTGAAATATTTTCATCAAACTGATTACCATAACCTTCATGTCATTTTCTTAGTTATTGTGTTAAGACGTTTATATTCTACTTTTAGAAAGATTCACTTGTATCCCTGTAAGATAAACCAAAGAGGTGATCCCTCCAATCACCTTCCCTCCACCGATCCACCCTCTACAGGTTTATTTTAAATGAAATGAGGATGACGGGAGGCACCCCAGTGGGCCCCTCCCCTCCTGCCCTAAGGGAAGACCCCAAGATGGTGGTCACAGTGAGTTTATCCTAAGCAGTAAAGAAACATGACTAATAGCTAGATGGACGCAAGTGGTTCGAGCTCTTTTCAGCTGGTAGCCAGCCACCCTGCTCCTTCCTGGCACTTTCTGTGTTTCGTGTTTTACTTCAAAATGAAACCCAAACACACGCAGGCACTATCAAAATGAAACCCAAACACACGCAGGCACATCCGGAGGGATGTGTGCATGCGTGCGCACCTGGGTCTCAGCCCAGCTGGCCCAAGTCTCCTCGTTGTGTAAGGCCCCGGGAAGGCAGTAAAACACTGCCCACCCCTGGCTTCTAAACTGCTCACTCATGCTGGAAACTGAAACAGCCTCAAAACAACAGAAAGACACATTTCTAAATCACTCCTTTGCTTTCTGTTTGCTTTTTGCTTTTTTTGGTTTTATCATAAAAACTGCCCGCCAAATAAGCCCTCCATGCTGGAGACAGAAGAATGAGGGTGACGTTTCAAGAAGTCCAGAGGTTGTTTTCTGCTGTGAGGTCCTGAGAAGTCAGGGAAAGCCAAAAGCTGCCTTCATCCCCATAACCTAGACCGTTGCTAAATGTGATCATGTTTACTAGCACAGTGTGGCTTCTACAACCATTTCTTCACCGGCCAATCTATTAGAGCAGCTGGTTTTTCCAGAAGGCATTGGCACAATGCAGGAAGCGGCAGTATGATAACAATACTATCAATTATCATTTTTACCCAGCACTGACTGGGACCTGAGCACGATGCTCAGAGCCTCTCATCTAATCACCCAAGCAAAACCCTATGAAGTGGAGACAGATGAGAAAACCAAGCAGCAGAGACATCGAGTAACTTGGGCAAAAGCAACACAGCTGAAAGATGAAGCAGTCGAGTCCTGAACCCAGGTCTCAGCAGGCTCAGAAGTTGGTGCCTTTAACCAGAGGTCCTCAGAGTCTGCATCAGAATTATCCAAGCTGAAGGTACACCCGAGACCAACTAAATCAGAATCTCACAGGGGTAGGACCTAGACATCAATGGTAATCAGTGCTCTCCCAGATGACTCTTGCGTACAGCCCAAATTGGGAACCAACGTTCCCAGCCACCACTCTCCATTGCCTCCAGATGGAGAGGCTAGGCCCATCCTAGCTCTTTGCTCAAGTTTTCAGTAAATCCACTTGGAGAGGAAACACACATCTTTCAGCAGATGGAAGGATTTTGGAAAGGCCAAAGGTTAGCAGAGGCCAGCTTGACAGGAGGTGTTGCTACAACATGCCCCAAGTGCTCTTGCTTGGCGTGTTCAGAATGAAAGTGAACTCCAGTGGATCAACTAGTAGGAAGGGGTGAGAGCCAGGCCAGGACAGCTAGGAGCTAACTTGGGTTGCAGCCACTTGCTTGCTCCTTGGAGATGGGAATTTGTGACTTTCTATACTACAGTGTTTTTTCTGCTATGATGGGTTGTGTTATTGTCCTCACTCTTAACCCTGCAGAAAGCTGACACAGCCCCATCCCTGCTCCGCTGAACTCAGAGCTGGCTTGGCCACATGGTGTGCTTTGGCCCATTAAGCAGGAGCAGAAGTGTTGTGTGTCACTTCTGAGCACAAACATTAAGATCAAGTGCATGATTCACCATTATCTCTTCCCCTATCTGCCACTTGGGCTAGCAGTGTTCTGGGCAGACACCAATCCCATCAGCCCCAGGCCTGGAGTGAAGGGAACATACAGCAGAGCTGTAACTGACCTCTATCACGTATTTTTTATGAGCAAGAAATAAACTTTTTCTTTTTTAAGGCACTAAGATCTAAAGGAGGGGGGGTCATAGAGTCACCCATCCTTGAAATACTCTGATTTCATCCATACTCTAGAGAATATGGATGGGATACACCAGAGCATTCCCTTCTCTATGGAACTCTTCTCAGGAGGGAGGGATGGAGACACCCAATATTAGTTCTCCTCTCCTCATACCTTAAATCCTTTCTGAGACTAGAAAGGGCCTAATGGAAATTAAATTAAAATAAATTGATTTTTTTTCTCTCTCTCTTACAAGTGCATTACAAACAAACAGCATTTGAAATTAGACACCTAAATGCTCCATTTCTCTCTCCTTGGTCCCTCTAATTTTCCACCAAGTGGGGGGGGATCATTTACAACACAAACAGCCCTCTGGTATTCATTCCAATACTAGTAGCTGAGTATAAATGAAGATTTGAGGCACATAACATCCTGACTTGGCTTCCCACCTTGAAACCAGGGCCCTGACCCATGCAGAAAGAATAAGAAGGACACAGTGCAAATGATATCCTAAGACTGAGAAGCAGAGAACACGCCATATTATCTGCAAGAATGATACAAGATGATCTGCTATTGCATTGGAGATTTAGAGAGAAATTCTAGATAATTTAATCCAGTAGCTCTCAACCAGGGCTCCACCCCAGAAGTTCTGATTTAATTGGTCTAGAATTGGACCTTGAGCATCAGCACCTAATAAAAAACCAAACTTCCCAGTGACTCTAATGTGCATCCTGGGTTGAAAGCTAATTCTGCTTCCATTTCTTACCACAGAGGGGTAGATGTCAATAGCTAGTTAATGGAAGAAATCAGGACTGAAATCTTTCATCCACGGGGTTCTCACTACAGCATGTTGCTTCTCTGTGATTGTGTCTTTCTAGACTAGCTACCATGAAATTAATTAACAGAAAGATGACAATACCAATGGCTAGTGCTCTTGTTGTGTGTCTGAGTGTTCAGGGGGTGCCTCTGTGCACTCTGTTCAGCAGTCAGGAACTGATGTCTTCTACCGGGCAATACACAAAAGGCCCTTGCTCTTCCAGGCTTCAGGGCAGGCCTATGGTCTTCTGAGTTGAGCCGAAGTCTTTCATGAAGCTTGATGCTAATATTACACAAGTGTGAGAGCTTTGCTGGAGTTCTGAGCTAGCTGTACGATGAACTTGTTTGCTCTAAAGGCTGTAGATCCATGCGTTCCTATTGCTGGGTTAAAGCACGTGTGTGTGTGTGTGTGTGTGCGTGCACATGCACATGTGTATTCTGTTTAAATAACACGGGGAACAAGATGGCAGTATGTGAATGTTGTGAGGTCAGCCAGACCTAGGAAGGTATCACACAGGCACAAATCAAATATCTTTCCCTTCCTGCACCCTTCTATTGAATCCTCAATCCAGTGAAACTAATACATTGGTAACAAAGATGGTCAGAGTGTATGTGCGTGTCTGTGTGTAAGTTTAATCCTCTTTCAAGAATATTTGTTGGTCGTTGCAGAAGAAAAGCATACGTACAAATGAGTGTATGAATGCTTGAGCCCATTTACAGAAACCTACCTGCGGATGGGTGGATGGGTCTGTCAAAATATGGAGAAATGTTGCAGGGGTCCTCAAACTTTTTAAACAGGGGGCCAGTTCACTGTCCCTCAGACTATTGGAGGGCTGGACTGTGGGCCCCGGGATAAGTCAGCTGCTAAGCAGGACAGGCAGTGGCGGCAAAAACACCCGGCGGGCCGGATAAATGTCCTAGGCGGGCTGCATGTGGCCCGCGGGCCATAGTTTGAGGACACCTGAGGACACCAAATCAGCCTTTCTCTGATTTGAACTAAGCAGGATTGGAAAATCATATTCCTACCTTTTCATTCAAACTCAGTTTTCCAAGCCTAGCAGTCCTCACTAAGTATCAGCTAAGGCTGCACCGTCCAGTTTGGTGGCCTCTTGCCATATATGGCTTTGAGCCCTGGAAACCTGGCTAGTCTGAATCGAGATGCACTGTTAATATAAAAGACATACTGGATTTCAAAGGCTTAGCACAAAAGGAAAATGTAAAATAGCTCATTAATAATGTTGTATAGGGAATCACATGTTGAAATTATACTGCGGATATGTTGGGTTAATAAAATACATGATGAAAATTCATTTCATCTGTTTATTTTTACGTCTCTTAAAAAGTTTGGCTCCTGGAATGTTTAAAATTACATATGTGACTTGCATTCTCTTTCTACTGAAGAGTGCTAGGTGAAGGAAATCAGCTAAATGATTGTTTCACTCCATTCAAGTCAGAAGCAAGAAACCCTTAGCCACATTGGAAAAAACTGAGGCAGAATAAAACTCCTGTTAAGAAGCAAGACTACTCGGGCTCCGAGCGTAGTTTGGTCACCTACCATCTGTGTGTCCTTGGTATTTAATCTCACCTGTGAAAGGGCAATCATCATATGTCTACTGAATAGAGTTGCTGTGAGGCTTACATGAGCAAAATAAATGTTCAATGCTTAGAAAAGCATTTGTGGGTGTAAGTGCTCAAAAAGATGTCATGTATTATTATAATTATCCAAACCGTGTGGACATTTTAGTAATTTCAAAAGGTCCTGAACCTAAAGGGCTTTCCAGACTTCCACGGGATATGGATGAAAGACATTCTGCATTCAAGCTATAGCATATACAAAACATTTTTTTATTCTGAGACAGCATCTCACTCTGTCACCCTAGATAGAAAACCATGGCGTCACAGTTCCCAGCAACCTCAAACTCCTGGGCTCGAGTGATCCTCTTGCCTCAGCCTTCCTGGTAGCTGGCACTACAGGGGCCTGCCACTACCCCTGGCTTATTTTGTTGTTGTTGTTTTTATCTTTAGTTAGAGACGGGGTCACACTCTTGCTCAGGCTGGTCTCAAACTCCTAAGCTCAGGTGATCCACCCACCTCCACCTCCCAGAATGTTAGGATTCTAGGCATGAGCCACTGCACCCAGCCAACAAAATATTTTAATGATCCACATGAACTTGTAAAATCTCACTAGTTAGCACTCAAAACGTCCTTCTTTGTACCTTACCTGGACAAACCTGATCACTGAATACTATTACACTGCAGATACAAGGACTGAAGTGGTACCACCATTGATGCCATAACGCAAATTCCCAGTTTTCAAAGCTTCACGGCACGGTGGAATCCTCCTCCCCGTGTTGAAATGACACTAACACGCTAACCCCTCTCTGATGGCTTAGATTTACTTCCAGGTGCCTCAGTAAGCACAGACCGGTGACGAATGAAGCCTGGAAGTACCGGTCCAGGCGCCGTCCCAGGTGATGAGTGGGGCCGGCTTTCACTGTATCATGTCCACGTCAGCGAGGTAATAAAAGCTGAGTATGTTTGACAAAGAGTGCTCAGGCACTGACAGAAAAGCCCATTACCGCACCTCCAAATTTGTGTTATTTACTCTAACTCTGCAGAGGCCCTTCATCTCCAGGCTGACTTGAGCTGCCCTGATTTACAGTTTGACTCGGGGATGCTGGAGAAAGCGTCTTTCGGAGAGTCGGCAATGGCCCTCACCCAGCCTGATTCCACCCCAGCGGAGCTGCCAGTACGTCCCACAAACATATTTCTGCATGACCAGAGGACCCCGTTGCTTCTAAGCCACCCGGATGTGAAGAACAAAAGAAGATACCGACCAAGGGAACATCTCTGTAAGTGGAGCAGACTCTGGAGAAATCCCTAAGGGTTGAAACCAGGGAGTGTTAACCTCGGCACTACTGACGTGTCACCAAGGGTATCCTGTGGGCGCTCATAGTAGAAGGCTCAGCGGCGTCCCTGCTACGTACCCACTAGCTGCCAGTAGCACCTTCTCCTACCTGTGACAATGCAAAAAGGCTCCAGACAACGCTAAATGTCCCCTGGGGAGCCCAAATGGCCCAGTGGAGACCCACTGGTCTAAACCGGTGGGTTTCAACCTTGAGTGCATAGAAGCATCACCCAGGAGCTTGCAAAAAAAAAAAAAAAAAAGTACAGATCCCTGAGCTCCACTCCCAAGATAGTTGGATTCAGGAGGTCTGGGGTGGAGACTACGGAGCAGTTTATAACAAGCTCCCTGTGGGGGGGATTCTGATGTGGGTGGTCTGAAGCCCACATTCTGAAAAACACTGATCTTCAACCCGCATACACACCCAGGTCAAAATCAAGGCTACAGAAAATATGAACTTGAAACTGACACAGAACCAGTTAAACAAATGAGCCCTGCAGTGTATAAGTTGCTGGATCGTGTAGAGCTACACGAGGGAGAAATCAGGTATTGAGATTAAAGAAGCTGTAGAATAGAAAAGAGCCCATTTGTAACCTACCATGGGAAATTAAGAATGAGCTGAGCTCACACTGTAATTTTACCTCCTGGGAAGCACTGAATACAGGTGAGTAATATATCTACCAAGGTCCCACGTTAATCTTTCCTGTTTCCTAATGAAGGAGCTAAGCATTTACAGCATTCTGCTTCAGCTCATAATAATCTGAAATTTTGATTTTAGGTTTAAACCAGTTCCAAGAAACTGCAAATAGGTAACCAAATTTTTTTTTTTTTTTGAGGCAGAGCCTCAAGCTATCCCCCTGGGTGGAGTGCCATGGCATCACAGCTCACAGCAACCTCCAACTCCTGGGCTCAAGCGAGTCTCCTGCCTCAGCCTCCCAAGTAGCTGGGACCACAGGCGCCTGCCACAATGCCCGGCTATTTTTTTTTTTTTGGTTGCAGCCGTCATTGTTGCTTTTTGGCGGG
>CAUYQV010049153.1:0-11921 GCA_963574575.1 Galagoides demidoff | reverse complement strand
GAGTGCTAGGATCCAGAGGCATGAGCCACTGTGCCTGGACAACCTCTGAGTCTTAAGGCGAGGTAGGTTCCATAAAGTGGGACTCATGATGCTTGCATGATAGAGCTGTAACGAACACAGGTAGATTAATAAGTCACAATTATTTATCATTTTGTTAATACAGTCTTCTCTTAGTATCTTCAGAGGATTAGTGCCAGGGCCTCCCTTAGACCAAAATATGAGGATACATAAAACCTTTACGTAAAATGATGGAGTATTTGCATATAACCTACCTATGTCCTCTCACACAGTTTAAGTCCTCTTGGGATTGTTTATAAGTCCTAATATAATGTCAATGCTATGTAAATTGTTATATTCATATTGGCTTTTATTTGTATTATTTTTTTTATTGTCATTTGTTATTTTTTTCCCCCAAATATTTTCTGCCTGAGGTTGCTTGCATCCTTGGGTGGTGGAACTTGTGGATATAGAGGGCTGACCGTACCTTACGACAGGGACCTGACGGCCTTGTCCTGTACTTTTTCACCTGAAGCTTCACAGATTCAAGGAAGGTGGTTGCTATGAATTGAGTTTTGTCTCATCAAAATTCCTATCCTCCCAAAGTGATGGTATTTGGAGGTGATGTCTTTGGGTGATAATTAGGTTTAGATGAGGTCACGAGGGTGGGGCCTTCAGGAAGGGATTAGCGTCCTTATAAGAAGTGATCCAAAGGCCAGCTGCCTCTCCACCATGGGAGGACAGGAGAACCCTCACTGCAGCCCAACTCTGCTGGCATCCTGAGCTCAGCCTTCCAGCCATCAGAATGGTGACAGAACTAATGTCTATTGTTTAAGCACCAGTCAACGGTCTTTTGTTATGGCAGCCCATGCTAATCCAGGATGCCTTCTTTTTAGAAGTTACATTTGAGACTTGGATATTGAGAACGGCCAGGATCAAGCTGGGGAGAAAGGACCAGATTGCTGGCTGCTTAGCTCCAGGACACGTCTCAGTGGAGAGACTAAGAGGCCTTTGAGAAACTGGCTTTTTGCATAGTCCAGCCTTGTTTGCCAGGAAAATCATTAAGGATAGGACCTTGATCAGTATTAAATAGAATTCACCAGGCTGAACATCCTATCTGACGTAGCTCTTGAGAACCTCAGCAAAATTCTGGGCATTGGCGAGGCAAAGGGAACCCCCCAGGTGGCTTTCCAGAGCCCCCAAGTTGTACCCTGTCACTGCAAGCATTTTTTCCCTACTGCTTAGAAGGTTGTCCAGTCCAAAAAGAAGACATAGGAATCTTTTTTTGAACAGTTACCAAACTTTAATTATTCATACAGTTTTCACATTTGTTATAGCTCTGAAATACCTATTATTACTTCGTAAGCCCTTAAAATCAACTCATTTAAATACCTACCTTAGTTTTATGCTAAGCAAGTATGCATTTCTTTCTAATATATATTACAGCAAACATGATAACTCTTAAAACTTTTAGAGAATGCTCTCCTAGGTATGACTTCACATGGTCTTGTGGCCCCCTTAATAGAATATGAACCACTGTTCTGGATACTCACTTTAGAACTAAAGGAAGCAAGGGGCATCTTGCAAACGGGATGGGGGGCAAGGACATTTGCATAGAGCAGTGATGCTCGCTCAGCACCAGCCCCATGGGTGGCCTCCATCTTGGTTTAGGCTTCATCTCAGCACCACCATCTGCTCTGAATGAGCAGTCTTTTGTGAGAAGCCGTGGGAGGATAAGCCTGGCTGATTGGCTGGAGCTGTGCCCAGAGTGCCCAGATGTACATTTGCCCCAAAAGAGGGGGCACAGCTGGGGTTCACTGTCTCCCTGGAGGTTTGGTTTTCCTGGTGAAGCTCAGCTCTGCCTCCCACTCGCCTGCAATGCATTTGCTCGACTTGGCGGTGGGGGAGAGGCCCACAGCGGCACTGAGCGCTCCCTTACCGCTGTCTGCCTGCCATTTGCTGCCACTGGGGACCTGCGATTGCTTCCATGGAAACAGAACCATGGATTGTTTTTCCAGAAAATGTCTCAATCTAATTTGTGTGGAGCTGGGTTGTGCGTGTATGCGTGTGCGTATCAGTCACAGAAGGGGCGGGCGAGAAGTGGGAGGAAGGAATTTGCATCAAACCTCCGGTTTTCCTAGTATCCCAGGGAGTTGATTATTTCAGGTGACTGTTGAGCATTGTGGAGACTGTGTCTGATGAAGGGGTTGTGTTGGGAAGTAGTTTTCATTGTGTTTGGCTAGATTGCTCTGAAATACTGAAAATCTGCCTTGGTCTAGAAAGTTCTCCTGCCAAGGAGGTCTCCCAGAGGAGGGAGATGCACTAGGTAGGTAAAGCTTGGCAGTGGAAGAGCGTCTGCCCCCAACCTCAACACAGGACTCCTGTAGCTGTATCTCCTTCACAATCTCCTGTATCAGCCAGGCAACAGCTTCAACAATAAATTAGTTGTGTGAATTCCTCTGTCTTCCTTTCAACATCCAAATCTAAGTCTTACATTTTACATCTGCACTGTAACAAGAAGTCAGAATCTAAGCAGAAAGGAGCCATGGAGACAGACTCAAGTGCTTCACTGGTGTTGGTCTGTGTTCCCCACCAAGACCTCACTGACCCAAGAGAAAGGGAGAGCATCTGTGTCCACTGGGGGGAGAACCTGTCAGCAGCTGCTCATGGTGGATCAGGGATTCTTCCCCCTCTATTGTAGAGGAGGGAAATGAGAGGGAAAAAAGACAACTAGACCTTGAACCTGGGCTATCTCGTACCCTTGCTACATGGGCACTAGGATAACAACGCTCATGTGCCCTGTGACCTTTGTTCCATGTGATGCTTCAGTAGAATGGGAGGTGTGATGCTTCATGAGGCCCCAGGCTCAAAACTGGCATGAGTTAAATATAACTCACACAGCAGTTAATGTGCTTGGCCAAATAAAGCACCATGGCCCCAAGCGAAAAAAATTTTTTCTAGTGTGGCAGCACGTCAAACACTCCAGACCAGAATTTCTCCTCCCTGGAGATGGAATGTCTTGTCTCCTCTGGAGGGAGGTATAAGAGAAAGCACCTAACCGGCCTTCTCTCTGCCCTCTCAGGGAATAGAGATGTGAACACCTAGAGTGTTTTGACTTCTTTCTGGTATTTCTTTCTTCTTTTCTCTTTGGGTTTGGCCAGTATGTAAAGGTTAGTCAGCACATGTGGGGCTCCGTGGACATTAATAGGAATTAAGTCCAGTTGTCGAGAATGACATGGCTGGAACCTTCCCCATGACCCCTGTTCTACATTTAGAACAGTACAGCACGCAGCCATGATCTAAAGGACGCTTAGTTGGGTGGGCATCTCAGTCTACAGTTCCTGGCCACTCATTAGGAGACTAGAACCTTGTGCCAAGTCTTTTGCAGGAGTCTGGCCTCTTAGCAACATACCAAGCCAGTAGATGTGCCTTGGCAGGCTTGGCCCAAGGCTGGTGAGCAAATAATTATTGAATGACTGAATAGTTATATTTCTTTATGATTATTCCTTAGGATTAGAATTCCCTTTATAACGAAAAATCGAATGATGAGTTTATAGTGCCAATGCTTCTTATTCTGGATTATCACGATAGCCTCCCAGAGGAATAAATAACGAATTGTCGTCATAGCGTTGTAAAGATCCAGTTTCCCCTTTTTCATTTCCACATGTGAGTGTGGCTGCCCTCCTCTTCACTTGTCTAGCATTAGGAAGGCTGAGAACCACTAACTCAGGCCAGTATTGAGCCTGGGGCCTCATGAAAAGAAAATCTTTTATTTTTTATTGTTTGGGATTCACTGTGGGTATACAAAGAATTAGGACACACTGATTGTATTTGTAAAAGTCCCTCTTATAATTGTGTCCTGCTTCGAAGAGGTGTGCGCTACACCGTGACCCGCCATCCTCCTCCCCTCACCCTGCTCCCTCATTTCCCTACTCCACCCCACCCTTGTATTAGATCATCTACTGCCTTCAGATTAGAATTGACTACCCTGGATCCTTCTCTAGTCTTATGAAGCTTTACTATGAAGAATGCGTTCCCTCTTCATCCAGGTTAATAGAAAAGATCTAAAGTCTCCATCCTTTTTAATGGCTGAATAGTATTCCATGGTATATGTCTACCACAGCTTGTTAATCCATTCCTGGGTTGGTGGGCATTTAGGTTGTTTCCACATTTGGGCGATTGTAAGTTGAGCTGTGATGAACCGTTTAGGGGCAGCCATGTTTTTCCCCACAGTTTCCCTCAATGCTAACATGTACTGTGTCTTCAGCCCGCTCATGTCCTGGTTGATTCCTCTCTGTTCATGTTCCTACGGGTCTTCCTTTTTGCTCTACCTATGTGGCACTTAACATCTGTTGGGTATGTCACCCTTTTGCTCTGTGAATCTGCTTTCCTCACTGACTCACAAACAGGGGCTGTGTGCGCAGAACCCTTGTCCTTCGTACCTTCCTTGGTGTTTCAGATGAGTGCCTTCCCTGGAGCTCAATTCATATTTCAAATTTGAGCAATCAATACTGGGAACT
The DNA here is from genome assembly GCA_963574575.1 of Galagoides demidoff. Taxonomy (NCBI): domain Eukaryota; kingdom Metazoa; phylum Chordata; class Mammalia; order Primates; family Galagidae; genus Galagoides; species Galagoides demidoff. The sequence goes on along the minus strand of CAUYQV010049153.1, from coordinate 7,404 downwards.
TTCCTCCCAAATAAAATGAGGGTGATTCTACTTCCCTCCAAGGGGAATCATGAGGGCCAGGTGCGATGCTGGTGTAAGCCCCCACACCCTGGCACATAGTAGGTCCTGTGTCATTTCCTTTCTTCTCCTTCCTGGAAAGGAGTCCAGCTTAAGTCATTAGGTATCTTTTATGGGAGAAGAAAATATCATTCCCTTTCTCATCTCACTGTGATTTTTTTTTTTTGGGGGGTGTGGGGGCTCAAAAGAGCTGCCTTTGGTTTCACAATCTCAGTACGTCAAATTTCTTGTCTTTTCTGGGCTGGAGTTCATTATACCATAGTTCTGCTTCCCCTACCCCCAGGGCTGCGTGGCATGCATTAACTTCTAAAATTAAACACATTTCAGTTTTGTTTCAAGAATTTCTGCATATCCCCCCACACATCTCTGGAGACCTATGGGATGGCTCGGCGCCCCAGATTGCCGTATCGCTGTGTAACATCAACCATCTTTCAACCCCGGCTCCAGCGAGCAGCCTGCTTCTGTGGCATCTGTGCTCCCGGTTGGCACTGCCCGCCTGGCGCTCACCCAGGCTGGTCTGACACTTGCTGCTGAGGGTGGGGAGGGGACCCAGGCAGGCTTCCAATTCTTTCCCGAGCTGGGTGCTGCCTGCAGCCCGCAAACTGTGAAGCCCTGTTCTCAAGCCTGCAGAGGACCCCAGCGAATGGGGAGAGGCTGTGAGCCACGGGAAGTGTATAAGCAAAGAGCCTGGTGGAAAGTAAATTAGCTCCTGGCATTGTCTCCTGCTGATATAATCTCTGGGTTTTTTTTCCTCCCCACTCTTCAAGTACCACTTAAGTCCCTGTGCTTGCTTCCTCACAAACAATGGAGCCGAATGTTCATTTGTTTGCTTGGAACCAGTTGGGCTGACCCCCCTTCTCAGTTCTAAAGGCTTGAAGTGCTCAGCTGTCCTCTTTCCAGAAGCCTGCCCCCCTTGGCTTTAGTGTCTTCTGTGCTTAATTGCAAATTATTGATTTGGAGGGAATTAATTTTTAGCTCTTGCCAGATTCAGCCTCTCCAGGGTTGGACTCCTTGGCGGGGACACCCTGGGGATCCCAGCTGGGGACGAGGGAGGGAGCACAGCCTATCAGGAGCTGTGCCGGGCAGAAGGCCATGTGCATCTACTCACCGACTGCTCAGATGCCAGGGTGGACACTGCCCAGCCCAGCCTTCTGTTTCACCAGAGAGGAAACTGAGGCACAGAGACCGTCAAAGCTTCTACAGCCAGAGAGGGTGGAGCTCCTGCCCCCTGGTGGGCACTTCTGCAGTGCACAGACTCTCTGAATTGTCACCCGAAACCTGAGAGGTGGGATCTTGTTCCAGTGCGGATTCTGATTTAGAAGATCTGGGATAACACCCAAGGTTGTGGATTTCCTTCAAACGCCCTCCGGGGGATGCTGCCTGTCCAAGACCACACTTGGAGAAGCAAAAATCTAAACTACAGTGCTGGGTTTTAAACCTGTGAGCACATTAGTCTAACCCAGGGTTTTAAAAATTTACTGATGTTTGGGGCCCACCCCAGAAATTCTGATATAACTGTGGCGGGGCCTGGACAGTAAGATGTTTAAAACATTGCTAGGTAATTCTTCAGCACACCTGTCTCCTTAAAACCTTCTAATTGGGCTTCTTGCCCTGCTTCCTAAGTTGTGCACGGCTGTGCCTCATCTGTATACAGGTATCCTCATACAGGTGCATTCCCGTGTCAGATCATGGAACCAAAGGAGTAAAATAAGCACAATAACATACTTTTTTTCTGAACACTTATTTTTATTATTTAAAATGGAAGAAATCATTGTAATTCCTGGCACTCTTACCTTGACATCCTCTTTTATGTAATCACGAAAGCCCTGCAAGGCAGGTGAGGCACTAATCCCCTGGAAAGGTCAGCGGATTCCAGTTCCCAGTTTTCAATCTGGTCTGGCATCTTGTCCATTTCATTCATGAAGCATCTGAGACTTCGAAACTACCATTGCCATGTGCCATGCGGGGCCATTGCCAGCCCAGGCTGCTGAGGAGGTGCTGGGATCCTTTTGTCCTTGGTAAGGGGGGGGGGCTGCTGGAGAGCAGCCTGGGTGAGGTACAATAGGGCAGAAGCAACAAGGAGGAGAGGGATAAGCTGTGCAAATAGAAAGCGGGAATGCAGTGGGCAAGTGATGGGCAGTTCCCGGGGATGGATTCTGCAGCCACAAGCTCCGTTATGCAAAGTAGAACCTTTTTCTCTGCAATTGAGCTAGACTGAGCTCTTAAGTTCTCCCTTGAGTCCACAGCAAACAACTCATCTATTTTTAGATAAATGTAGTCATTTCTAGATTTTTTTTCCCCTCGATGTCTTTGGTGTTAAATACTCTCTGGATCCAGACTTCTTCCCCACCCCCCTTCTCCTTCCCTTGCACAAAGGTGAGGTTGAGTGGCGAGAGGCTTACCGCCTGGGCAGTGTGTGCATGTGTGCTTACACGCCTGTGCCCGCATGGCCTGCTCCTACTCTGTGTCCCCTGAAGTCTCCCTAATTCCACCCCTTAGAGATTCCGGCGAGTCCCTCTCCCTCATCCTTCTCTCATCCAGGAGGTCCTGTGGTCCTCCAGCCAGTTCAAACAGAGGTAGCGTTTCCCCTGTGCCAGCCTTCGTCATGAGTGCTGTGCATGTATCAACTTATTCTTTCCTAGTGAAAAACCTAAGAGGCCGGTATTATCATCCCATTTTACAGATGAGAACAACTGAGGCACAAAACAGGGCAAATACCTTGCCCAAGGTCACATGGTGGAGGCCTGATTCAAAGAGTCGCCAGGACCCACAAGATTACTAGTCTTACTCTATTTGAAATCCCAGGTGTTCAGGGGGATGACTGTACTAGTGAAAGGACTTGATTCAGGGGCAGGGAACTGTGGCCTCAAGACCATATGTGGCCCTCTAGAGTCCCCAGGTTTGGCCCCTCAACTGAATCCAAATGTCCCAGAACAAATCCCTTTACTAATCATCTCAGATGATTTCTTCATACCTTTCAACTTTTCTCTCCTTCCGTTGAATGGACCAGTTGAGGCATGGATAAGTCTTTGACATCCATACTTTTTCACTGACGCCATATCTCCTCATTTCTTGCACCACTGGGGCCAAGGATCTATTTAAACTCATGACACATGCCTGAGTTCTCCTGTTTGCATCTTCTTTTTTTTTTGAGACAGAGCCTCACGCTGTCACCCTGGGTAGAGTGCTGTAGCATCACAGCTCACAGCAACCTCCAACTCCTGGGCTCAGGCCATTCTCCTGCCTCTGCCTCCCAAGTAGTTGGGACCACAGGCGCCCGCCACAATGCCCAGCTATTTTTTGGTTGCAGCCGTCATTGTTGTTTGGCAGGCCTGGGCTGGATTTGAACCTGCCAGCTCAGGTATATGTGGCTGGTGCCTTAGCCACTTGAGCCACAGGCACTGAGCTGTTGCATCTTCTTTTAAAAACATTTTAAAATTTATTTATTTATAGAGACTAGGTCTCACTCTGTTGCCCAGGCTGGAGTGCAGTGGTGCAATCACATCTCACTGCAGCCTCCAACTCCTGGCCTCTAAGTGATCCTCCCCCCTCAGCCTCCTGAGTGGCTGGGACTACAGGCTGGGCCACTATGCCAGCTGCGCCTTCTAACATCTTCTAAGGGGACAGAATATCTCATTCCAACGTCTGATGTGTTGTAGCAAATCTTAAGGAACTTGAATGGTAGTGAGTGGATCAGCGGGACAAAGTAAGTTTTCTTGATGGAAGGAAGTGGAGAAGGAAGAGAACTGGGGGAGAGGTGGCGGGCTGCCCAGAAGGCAACTCCAGCACCAAGTTCAGTGTTTTTCTTAAATTTGATTCATATTAACCTTTGGCTCTATAGGAGTTGGGAAGCAGATCCCCGTGACAGCTAATTTCAGATTTCTCGGTCACAGCACTGGTGGGGGCTCCCAGAGCCAGTCTGCTGCTTCCACCCTGCTGGTTCCCCTGTATTTTCCCAAAGCAAGCACAAGAGGCCGTGTACCCAAGTCCTGAGTGAGGGAACGGCTCATTTTACCTGAAGGTTCTCCTCCTCCCCAGCCCCTCTTTGCCACGATGAGCACCTCAGGGAGAGAATTTAAAATCAAGTGCTGCTTTTTCAATTACCACTTAGGAAACTGTGTAATAAAACACCACTGCAAGCCTGCTTGCTCTTTTCGAAAGTCTAATTAATTCATTTGCGGAGGTTGGATCCTGCCTGCTACTGTGTCACTTGCTCATTTAAAAAGGTGCTATGGCTTGGAATCTGTGGGCCACCACTTGAACCAATCCATTTTCATGTTCCATGTTTGGAGGCTGACAGAAGAGCCATGTTAGCAGGTGGCCTGGAGGCCTGGGGACAATGCAAGTGTCCTCTGACCCCCACAGGAAAGGCTGCTTTTGACTTCACCAGCTTCCCTCTGTATCCTGGGGGGCCTGGTCACTAAACGGTTGTGTGATCCTTTGCTGTCACTGCACTTGAGCTTTCTGAGCCTCAGTTTCTTCGTTTGTAAAATCTTTCCACTTAACTAATATTCTAAGTCAGGCCCATGGCCAGCTATCAATTTATTTCCCAGAGGTACTGTTACTTTTACCTGATTAGCGTGAAACCAGTTGGAATCATTGCATTTCATTTATAGTGTGCCCTCTCAAGTTTCTGATGGAAACATAAGTGGGGATAAAGGTTCAAAGAAGTCAATTGGTTCAAAAATAGAGTCTCCCCTCCCTTCCAAATAGTTTGTGTATATTAAACAAAATTTTAACCCAGAATATATCCAGGTGGGATCCTTTGAAGGACTGAATTTCTCCTGCCCCAATACGAAACAGATATATCGAGAGAGGAATCATTTAATTCCCTATAATATCATCTCATTAAAAATTTCCCCACATTGCTAAGCAGCCAGGATCTTTCTTTTCTACTCCAGGGCATAGAATGTCATGGCCGCACGCTAAGGTTCTTGGAGCTGGCCAGCTGAGCATCTGGAAAGGGGCCTGGCTGGCCTGTGCCTGAGCACAGGGCCACATGTCAGGAAGAGAAGCCAGAAGCCCAATATTTCTAAAATATTATTTCACTGTGTTATGACTATTAAAGAATGATTAGCGAAACATTTTACATTCCTCTGTGTCCTAACTCCTAGCTATCCAAAGTGTATTTTGTATGTACGGAGCATTGCAATTCAGACTAGCACATTTCAAGAGATGATTAGTCATATGAGGCTAGTGATTGATGTATACTGGATGGTGCAGGACTGGAGTTGAGGCAGAAAGAGCCAAACTTAAAAAATTACTAATCCCGCCAGGAGCTACTCAGACATGATTAGATTACATTTCAAGATGAAGTGGCAGTGATGTGCATTTTTGCTAAGGATAGAAGCATTTAATTGCCACTCCAAGTCACTAGGGCTTGCCCTTCCCATGTGGTGAGCGAGGAAGCACATGATCAAATGAAGCCTCCAGCATCTGGAGTTCCTGAGAGATTTAGATGAACAGGGCCACCTGACCACCCATGTGGGTAAGTATTGAGAGCAAGAAATAAACTATTGCTTTCTGAGATTTAAGAGATGTTTTTTCCTATAGCATAACTTAGCTCATCCTGACTTATACATGTGATTAAATTATACTTTGACTAATTAAACTTTCAAATCTAACTTTGACAAAAATACACATCTCAGGGGGATACCTGTGGCTCAATGAGTAGGGTGCCAGCCCCATATACCAAGGGTGGCGGGTTTGGCCCCAGCCAAACTACAATAAAAAATAGCCAGGTGTGTGGTGGGCAGCTACTCAGGAGGCTGCGGGCTCGGCACCTGTAGTACAGTGGTTAGGGTGCCAGCCACATATACCCAGGCTGGCGGGTTAGAATCCAGTCCAGGCCAGTTAAAACAACAATGACAACTGCAACAAAACAAAGCTGGGCGTTATGGCGTGCGCTTATGGTCCCAGCTACTTGGGAGGCTAAGGCAAGAGAATCGCCTAAGCCCAAGAGCTGGAGGTTGCTGTGAGCTGTGATGCCACAGCACTCTACCAAGGGCAACAAAATAAGACTCTGTCTCTTAAAAAAAAAATACATATCTTAGATATTTCCAGGAATTTTAGTTAGAAGACATGGGAAATAGGTCATTCATTAATGATCTGTGAATTCATTCATCTGGGCCTATTAATGAATTGCAGAAAGGGAGATATCACACAAGTGGAATAAATTCTTAAAGTCAGCATCAAAAAAGAATTTTATCCATCAGTGTCTACTGAAGGATATACACAGGTAAAATTTTAATCCTTTAATAGTAATGCCAATAAATTACTTCTTCCTCAAGTATTAATCATAGATTAGGCATTCTTTTCTTTATAGATTTTGAAACATTTTCCAGTTATTTCGGGAACTGATGTCTTAATCATAAGAAGTTCAAGAATTCTGGGCCATCTGAATGGTCTACCCATTATCAAATAAGAGGAATAATAAAGCCCCATTTTTACCAATCTCCTCACAATTTGTAATTGTCCTGGTCTTTTATGAACATGTATGTGCTGATATTTATTTATATAAATTATTTTGAATCTATGTGTAAAACCTTAATATTGAAAGAACTTGTCATTACAAAATAATTAGAATTTTTCATAATGATAATTAAACTCTCAATTCTTAAACCTCCCTTTGCCGGGTCACACTTTTAAATTATCTATCTCATTTTCTTTGAAACTCCCTCTGCTTGCATATACTTCTTATAGGGCATTGAACTGTCTTTAGTTTTTTAATATTCAGGTAGTGACTAAGACACTAGTACGTTTCTAAAAATTTTACTTTACACTGAATGCCATTTTCTTGCTCGCTTTGGGAGCAAATTCACTTTGAGTGTTTTTCAAATGCTTTATGTTTATGACATTGTGCTTGGGGCCATGAAGAAACTGTGGAAGCAGAAAATGTATTTTCCAACCTGAAAGAATTTAAAATCTTGTTGACAACATGGGCACGCAGACCTGAATGGGCCAAATGATTAATAAGGTAGCAAAAGAATTTAGTGACACAGAATAGTAGGGACTGGGAGCCAGGAGGGTGTGATAGGACAGTGAGCATTAGATTAGGAACCTGGAGGATTAAGTTTTAGCTGTAACTCTGCAAATGTAAATACAGTAAGCACATTTGTATGATTTATTTATTATTAAATCATAGCTGTGTACAATTAATACTGTCATGGGGTACAGTGCATTATTTCTATATATAATTTGAAATACTTTTTTTTATTGAATGGTAACTATGTACATTAATGCACTTCTGGGGTACAGTGTGGGGTTTTCACATGCAATCTGAAATACTTCCATCAAACTGATCAACACAGCCTTCATGTCATTTTCTCAGTTATTGTTTTAAAACGT
>CAUYQV010049151.1:0-20227 GCA_963574575.1 Galagoides demidoff | reverse complement strand
AATGGCTGGGCGTTGTGGCGGGCGCCTGTCACAACTAGCTACTTGGGAGGCGGAGGCAGGAGACTCGCTTGAGCCCAGGAGTTGGAGGTTGCTATGAGCTATGATGCCATGGCACTCTACCTAGGGGGATAGCTTGAGGCTCCGTCTCAAAAAATAAAATAAAAAAAAAATAGCTGAGGACTGTAATGAGATTCAGATTATTAAAATCTCATTTCTCTTTGAAAATACCTCATGAAGTATTCTCTTAAATAATTAAAACTAAATTTCACCTATCAAAATAAATTAAAAAAGGGTATTTGGGTCTGTGGTGTCCTCAAGTGACTCCTTGGGGCCGCTGGCTGTTTTCTGTGTTCTCTGTCACCAGACTGACTTACAAATGCTGGACTTTCTAAATTCATTTTCTTCTCTCAGGCCAGTGCTGTTCATGGTGACATAGGCCAACTTACTGCCCTTCCCAATATATCATCATCCTGCTGATCCACAGACAGGTCAAAAGAAATCCTGTGGACATCAGATGTTGACACCAATGAGCCAATCCCAAAATAAGGATCTATATATATTCCAAGAATGCAACTTTATCTATACTTAGGACATGGAATTCAGCCTTGCTAGACAACGGTGACCTCATCACCTCTAAAAGCCAGAGCTTGGAGCAGAATTCAGTCGGCACCTATTTGTGGGACATCCGACCAGGGTCTTCGGGGCAGGTTCCTTCGTGGCCATTGCTCTCTCATGGCAGGAATGGATGTCTTGTGGGATGAGGCTATTGTGATGGACAACAGAGAGAATGGAAGAAACACTGAATAAGGTGAATTAATTCAATGTTCTTCTTTCTGCACATTCTGAGGCATAGATATATATTATGTCTACCCTTTGCTGCTTTGGTTCTGAATTTTCCTTACAATAGTCTTATTCTCACTGTACACTCTCAATGTTATTCATCTCATACTTTTTGATGTCCTACTGGGGTCCAGGCAGGGCACTGGTGGGCAAAGTGTTGAGGTCTTTGCAAACCTCACTGACAACTGTGTGCTGACATGATCCAGGTTGCACTGTTCAATGAGCAACTGCATTAGATGCCTCCAAGGAAGGGCAGGGTGAGGCCTGCAAAATGCCCTTCCGGGGCAATCCTGTAAGGCTGCACAGGCGGTACTCAACACAAGGGCAGACATCTAAGTGAGTGCCATTCTCAAGGTAGTCATCTTGGACCTGTGTATAGTAGAGGATAGTGTTCTAATTAATCAGTATGTTATGACCACTTTCTGTCACATGGACTAAAGCATCTATGTTTCTTTCTAATCCATACCCCAAGGTCTTGAAGGCCAACAAGATGAGAGCCACGCTTGTCAAATGGGAGGTTCCAGGTGGCCTCAGACAAAACTAAGTCTCTAAAGTGTGGAGCTAGACTCCTATAAGCAGTAGGTAGTCTGCTCCTGGTGAGTGTGGGAAGAGTCTGGCATCTGGGAATGGCTAGGGGGCTGGGAAGGGGTCCCCTGAGCCCAAATCTGTGAGGAAGTGGCACAACAAGTGAAGCGGGGTAGCTGAGGCCCAGGGAGGACCCAGGGCAGGGGAGGGGCCTCAGCCCCTGTGGACAGGTGCAGGGGTCTGTTTGTGGTGCTGAGGCTGGGAGGCAGCCATGGTATCTGGGGCCTGGTTGATAAGTGAACTGGGGATAGTGGGTAGGTGATCAGCTCTGCTAAGAGCCAGAGGTCTGCCGGGGGAGAGTGTTAAAGGGTGGAATAGGGACATCCCACTCCAAAGGGTTCCCCAGGCTTCCCTGACCTCTAGCCCACATGTGGCCCAAGAAACAGGTATAGCCATTTCAACACCTCTGGCCCAGAGCAGCTCTGGGCCCTCCAGACTCTGAGTTACACCCTAGGAAAACTCGTGACTCAGCAGAAGGCCAGTTCTAGAATATTTATTAGGAAGATAGGAGTTTTGTTGGCAAAAGAGTTATTTTCATTTCGAACTGGTGAATAAAACCCTAAGAATGCTCACTTTTCCTGTGTTGGCTCTAGATTATTCCTTGGGTCCCCTGGATATGCCCATGCTTATTGCTGCCCCCAAGCCTTACTGGGCCCTGGGGGCACCCCAGCTCCCTCCCACCTCAATGCATACCCCACCCTCCAGGCCTGTCCTCAACCTCTGGACAAGGAGAGCCTGTCATGTGCCCAGCCATGCCCAGCTGGCTTTCCCCAGGGGAGAGGGAAGGGACCGCCAAGGGACATAGCTGCTGATCAACCAAGGGCCTGCACATGGGAAAGAAGTATGCACCGCATCTAAGAAAGGGCAGTCTGTCTTGCTGGTGCCAGTGATGGCAGTAATAATGATGACAGGCATGGCGGTCCCTCCTGCTGTGCACCCGTGGTTCTGCCCCCACCCTTAGCCCTCACTACAGCCTCAGAGGAGGTTCCATCATCTCTGTTTTAGAGATGGCAACACTGAGGCCCAGGGAAGGGAAACACCTTGCCCAGGGTCACATAGCAGTGGAGTGGAGCTGGGGTCTGAGCGTGGCCTCATGGGCCTTCAGCATCCGAAGGCAAAACCCAGGCCCTTCGGCATCTGCCTTGCCAGAGCACAGTTCTGGACACAAACTGGCCTGGCAAGCATGAGGCACAAAACGCAAACACTTTCAGATGGACCATCCAACTGCCTTCTTGTCTTCTGACAACCCTGTAACTTGCTCCAGGGATCCCAGAGAGTCTACTTAGGAGCCCCTCTCCTCAGCCCCTCATCACCCCCAGGCCCTGATTTCTCTTCCCCTATCTAGCCCTTTATGGGATATCTGTCCTCATCCTCTCAGGCTGGGCTGGGTTGGGAGCTGTGCTTCCTGACCCTTGCCTCGTGCTGGGAATAAAAGCCCTGGGCCAGCACAGCACAGACCCAGGCAGGAGGCTTTGTGCAGCATCCAGGCTTCCAGTCCTGGATTTTTTTTTTTTTTTTTTTAGACAGAGTTTCACTATGTTGCCCTCGGTAGAGAGCTGTGGTGTCATGGCTCACAGCAACCTCAAACTCTTGGGCTTAAGTGATTCTCTTGCCTCAGCTTCCCAAGTAGCTGGGACTACATGCTCTGCCACAATGCCCGGCTATATTTTTGTCACAGTTGTCATTGATGTTTAGCTGGCTAGGGCTAGGTTCAAATCCACCAGCCTTGGTATATGTGGCTGGCACTATAACCGCTATGCTATGGGTGCTGAGCCCAGTCCTGGATTTTTTAAGGATTTTGTTGAGCTTTAAGTCTTAGACCTCTTTTACCTGATTCTTGTGCTCTGAGTCTTGGTGTTACTGGTTTCTCTGAAGTCAGAAAGGACCCCTTACAGGACAAAGTTCCAGAGTGTTATCACCCCCATGGGCAATCCTCAACCCTAGGTCAGGAGTCACTGGGCAAACACCCTGCTCCCCACCTGCTGGTTTGCCATCCTGAGATGCTGACACACCATCCTGTACCGAGGCCCAGGTACACACAGAGGTAGCCAGCTCCATCATCCCACTGCCACCAGTGTCCAATCTCCCATTGCGTCCCAGGATCATCTCCCAGGTAACCTGCCACACCCAGATTTTTGCTCAGACTCTGCTCTTCAGCCCTCACCTCCTCACCTGATTGGTATAGCCACCTAGGGAAGTTCTTTAGAGGTGACCCTATCCGATCCTGAGCTGTGAACCAGCCAGGGGGCTCAGCACATTGGAAGTGCTCAGAAAACAGAGAGGAAGGGACAGAAATGAGCTGAGACATGTCATGATGCTGAACCGCACTCCTTTTACTTGCGGATTCCTGGTGTATTATTATTTGTTGATCATTGGTCTAATTCTTGTTGATTTGCTGATTATTGTTTGATTATTACTGTTGATTCTGGGTTTGCACAGCCACAAATATTCAGATATCTCAAACCATGCTCCTTGCTGTTTCCTGGTTAATTCAAGCAAAACCAGAATATTCTGCTTGTGTGCATAACAGTGCCTCCCTGTTATCATGCAAGCTGGATAGTGAATGGAAGAAGCCCTGCCCCCACCTGCTCTGGGAAAACAAAGAGAGCGGATTAGTCAGAGTTTGCCAGGCAGGTGGGTAAGCAGCAGCAATGTTGGCTCTGCCTGGCTTCCATTTGGAAGCCCAGGCACCAAGATTTGGGAGTCCCCACCACACAGGCACCACCAAGGCTGTAGGAACAGGCACTAATAAGCTACTGGTATCTGTCCCCTGCTCCCCAGGGGTCCAACTCCTGGCCGTAGTGCCCTCAAGATGTTGCCTGAGTTGTCTCAGTAAATACTGAAACATTAATGCATTAAAGATTTTACACAAAATGCAGGACACCTAGAGCTGTCCCCATACAGGCTCGCACTTGCTCAAAGCTGGCCCAGCTGCTACCACACGTGGTATGGGATGCCTGGCTATTGTGGCTGGCTGCTCCCCTGGGCTTGCAATCAATGGCAGTATCACACTGATACTCGATTGCAGCCCCCAAGCTTGGCCTAATCTATACTGTGCAGCTGGGCCCAAGCGCCTGCTGGACCCACGGAAAAAGTTGCTGAATCAGTGGGCTGAGGAACTCAGGGCCAAGTCTGTTGCAGGAGGAGAGATGCTACAGGAAGGTTCATGGACTGACTCCCCTCTAAGACTTATCAAGACATGTGACAGCCTCCCCCCAACCCCCGGGGAAGGGGAAGCCTCCAGGATGGAAAAAGGCTGGAGAGAGGTGTTTATAGCAGCCTTAGAGCTTAAGTGCTAAAATAGCATGTCCTTGTTTCACAACCCACTCCACTTGGCCACCCAGGGGGGTGGTGGAACAGGAACAGATAGCTAGACCCCAGAGGGCTGGGCTCAGGGCACTCCCATCTTGTGGCAGGATCCTCAGCCTTAGTTACACAAGCGGTGAAGAAGGGCCTGTCGCTCTCAGGGACCACTGCCCTGCTGGAGGATGAGAAGCAGGCCCCATCTGACTAAGGAACAGACAACACAGGCTTGAGGGCTGACCAAGGTCCTAGCAGCCCAGTGGCCTAGGCACAGTGATCTCAGAGCCAGAGCAGTAGCTAGTCCAGGCCCAGGCTTTGTCCAGGTTAGTCCCTTTGCTCTCAGGTGCAGTCTTCTCGCTTACACAATGGGGACCATGCAGCCCTTGTGGAGTGCTAGGAAGGTGAGCGCTGCAGAGAATGGGTGGCTGGGCCTGCATCAGGCCCCCTGCGACCGTTTCTAGGGCACTTCCACTTCTGCACTGGGCGGGGTCAGTGGAAAGGTGGGTGGGCATGAGCCAGACCATGTGAATTATGAGGCTGGGTGTGAGCATGCCGGTTCTTCAGTCCCTAGGCCCCCAGGCGTACCCAGATTTCCTGGACAGTGGATGAGAATAACCCATGCGTGCTAGTTTTTCAATCCAAAACATCTTGGAAGTGACATACTCTGCAGGCTAAAAAGGTTTAGTCACCAAAATATAGCAGTCAGGGTACCAGATATCCGAGGCCGAGGGTGGGCCACACTCTTGGACATCGAGCTCATGTTTTCAAAATATCACACCTCGTGACCATTCCCAGCATGGCCAGAAAGAGCCTGGTGTTGTGGGTTGAGGTCCGTCTTTCATGTTATTAGGAAGTATGAGCAGTGGCTCCAACCCCTATAGTCAGAGCTCCATAGCACCAGGCACCTGAGAACAGGGTGAGGTGGCTGGCAGGGCTGAGGCTGTGCCATCCATGTCACCAAGACGTAGAGATTTCAGCAGAACCCCATGTCCCCCTTGAGAAGCTGATAAGATTACCTGCAGGGCTAATCTGGGGTTTGAGTATGTGACCATAGCTCAGCCTTCTCCCTGTGAAGCCGTGCAGTGCCTCCAGACACCCATCCACACCCGCTGTGGGTGTCATATACGTTAGCATTCATGTGCTGGAAGCCATGGCAGACCAGAAGCTCCTGGCACTAGTAAAGCTGCCCACAGGTGGAAGGACAGGTCCCACCCTCCAGCCAGCAGGTGGAGGGATCCCTGTGCAGCGGACCCCGGGTAGGCACAGAGGAGACAGAGACAGGATGGAGGGTAGGAGAGAGCCTGGTGTCCAACTGCCTGCAGACATTCATATAGGATCCCCTGCAAAGTAAGTCCTTCTCGCCCCACATTTGTGGCATCCTAATATCCTGGCAGGGCAGGACACAGACCTGGCATGCCCTAGTCCTAGGCAGATTGTTGTCCTCACATTCCATGGGGCTCTTTGTGTCCAGGCTTGCCAGCACTGGCCCTCCATGTCTTTCCCTGCTGGTGTCCATGCCCTGTTGAAGGCCACTATCCTCAAAGTGTCTTTGTGGGGACATTTTTTTACCCCAATCCTGCCAGGAAGTCTTGGGAACAATAATGGCCCAAGTGTCCCTGGGCTCTCCTTCCTATCCCTTGGATGGAGGCATATCCATGGGTCCTCAATACCTCCACAGCCCTCTGGGTAGTTCGTGAGTCAGGGAGACTAGATGCACTCAGCCCCAGCCAGATGGCTCCTAGGGCTTCAGTTCCCCATGTGGGCCTCATTTCACCTGTGGACAGCCTTAAGAGTCAACTCAGGAATGGAGTGGAAGGGACAAGTATCTCCCACAGACCCAGGTCCTGAACTGCCTGACTCTGCCTGGCCTTGGGGAGAGCCTTTCCAGAGCAGACTCCCCCTGCCCCAGATGCAGGGTGACTCCACTCCTGGGCTATGAGTTCCAAAGGGTTTTCCCTGCGGTGACCTTGGCCATGAGTACTGATTCTGGAGCACACCTACTGCTGCCCTCCAAGCCCTTGCTTGGGTTGTCTCCTCTCCTTCCCCCAGACCTCCTCACTCCTGTCCTGCCCGCCCAAGCCTGGCCAGTCTTGGAGATCCAGGGGCATTCTGCACTGTGCAGGCCCTATCCCCCCTGCCCCAGTCACCCCTTTCTCCTGAGCCCCGCAGCACTGATGGCTCCAGAGATGGAAGGGCTCAGAAGGGAGGACCCTCCTCCAGTCCTGACAGGCGATTAGCAGCAGAGGCTCGTGAAGGAGACCCTCCCAGGATCTGGAGTCACCTGGTCCTGGGTGTGAGCCCTGCTTTTGTAGTGACTCCTTGCTGTAAGACAAGTCTTTAACTTTCCCAGGCTTCTATCTCATAGGCAAATGGGACAAATAACAGTTGTTGAGAGGATAAAATTATGTGATATGATTTGAATAAGTCACTGTACAGATCAAGGAGGTGAGCTCAAGGAATGAACCAGGAGCAAGAGAGATAAAGAGCCAGGGACTATGTCATCCACACTGATGAGGTATCAGGGTCTTGGTGGCACTGGGTCAAGTTCCAGTGTCCAACCTCAGTGGCAAGGTTGGGTGCAGGTTGCAGTTTCTATGCCTGGCAGTCAAGATAGCAGTATTCTTGTGGGAGATCTAGGATCTAATGTTGGAGGCTGTTTTCTATCAGTGAGACTGCCTGGTCTAGTTCTCATTTCCTCAGCTTTCCTAACTTCCTTTCCAGAGTTCTGTATCATTAGTAACTTATCTATCTAGCTGGGTTTTTTTTTTTTTTTTTTTTTTTGAGACTGAGCCTCAAGCTGTCTCCCTGGGTAGAGTGCTGTAACATCACAACCTCCAACTCCTGGGCTCAAGCAAGTCTCCTGCCTCAGCCTCCCAAGTAGCTGGGACCACAGGTGCCTGCCACAACGCCTGGCTATTTTTTGGTTGCAGCCGTCATTGTTGTTTTGTTGGGCCTGGGCTGGATTTGAACCCGCCACCTTAGGTGTATGTGGCTGGCGCCTTTGCCACTTGAGCCACAGGTGCTGAGCCTATCTAGCTGTTTTATCAATCTATGAAAGGGGTGTTAAAATCTCCAGCTGTAATTATGGATTTGTCCCTTCCTCCCTTTAGTTCTAGAACAAGTTTTTGCTTCGTGTAGTTTGAAGCACTGCTATCAGGTACGTGGATATTTACAATCATATGTATCCCTGATGAACTGACCCTTTAATCATTATGAAATTCCCTCTTTGTCTCTAGTAATTCACTTTTCAAGCCTATTTTGCTATATTAATAGACCTCCTTCAGCTCTCTTATGCTCAATTTTCGCAAGATATATTTTTTCCACACTTACTTTCAACAAATCTGTGCCTTTGTATTTAAAGTGTCTCTCTTTTTTTGAGATAGAGTCTCGTTATGTCGCCCTCAGTAGAGTGCCATGGCATTGCAGCTCACAGCAACCTTAAACTCCTGGGCTCAAGTGATTCTCCTGCCTCAACCTCCTAAGTAGCTGGGACTACAGGTGCCCATCACAACGTCTGGCCATTTTTCTGGTTGAAGTTGTCATTGTTGTTTAGCAGGCCTGGGCTGGGCACAACCCCACCAGCTCTGGTGCATGTGGCTGCCGCCCCACTCGCTGAACTATGGGCACTGAGCCTAAAGAGTGTCTCTTGTACATAACATATAGCTGATCTTGTGGCCAGGTGTGGTGGCTCACGCCTGTTATCCTAGCATTCTGGGAGGCTGAGAGGATCCCTTGAGCTCAGGAGTTCAAGACCAGCCTGAACAAGAGTGAGACCCTCCCCATCTCTACTGAAAATAGAAACATTAGCTGGGGCTAGGCATTGTGGTGGATGCCTGTAGTTCCAGCTACTGGGGAGGCTGAGGGAAGAGGAGGGCTTAAGCCCAGGAGTTTGAGGTTGCTATGAGCTACATATGGCACTCTAGACTGACTGACTGAGACAATGTCTCAGGAAAACAACCAAACAAACATATTGCTGCTCTTGCTTTTTTATCTAGTCTGACAATCTTTACTTTTTTAATTATAGTGTTTACTTCATCTATGTGGAATTTTGATTGGAATTAAGTTAGATTTTGGTTTGTCATTTTACTAATTATTTTGTCTCATCTCTTTTGGTTCATTTGTTGCTCCTTTCCTGCCTTCTCTTGTGTTAATACAGTATTTTTTAGTATTCCACAATTTTCCTACTGGATTTCCAGCAATATGTGTTTGCATATATTGCTTTTTATTGATGTCTGTAGGGATTAAAATATGCATTTTAATTTATCCTAATCTGCTCAGAATTGGTACTGAACTACTTCAAGTAAAATATAGCAAGAGTACATTTCAACTTACTCAACCCTTAGTGTTATCGTTGTCATCTCTATTACATTTATATGTTATACAACAAAATACAGCATTTTAATTTTCGTTTTAAATAATAACTGTTTTTTAAAGAAATTACAAAAACTAGAAGTGAATATAAAATGTGCCAGTTATCAATTGATTGCTTCTTATCTCCAACTCTACCCTTCTTAGTCCTGCTTTGTGATTACTGCAGATGGACCATGTAAACATTTCTCCTTTGCCTGCTGGAGCACTTTAGGCTCTGTCAATAGAGGGCAATAGACACTGTGAGGCTATAATCAAGGAGGGGGCCTCTCTCCCTGGTTCTTGTATGCCCAGCTGCCAGAAGTTTGAAGGAAGCCCACTGGTGCTCACTCTCCATTGAGTTTCTTGGCTACCCAGTGGGTCGCTTCCTATATACCAGCTTTGGTCAGCACCTTCTGTCCTATTACTACACCACTGCTAGGCTACCTATAAATCTGAGGTACCCTCTGGGGTCATTTCCCTTTACCTTGAACAAATTGTTTTAGCTTTTTATTATTATTATTTTTGTAGAGACAGAGTCTCACTCTATCACCCTTGGTAGAATGCCGAGGCGTCACACAGCTCACAGCAACCTCCAACTCCTGGGCTTAGGCAATTCTCTTGCCTCAGCCTCCCAAGTAGCTGGGACTACAGGCGCCCACCACAACACCCAGCTATTTTTGTGTTGCAGTTTGGCCAGGGCTGGGTTTGAACCCACCACCCTTGGTATATGGGGCCGGCACCCCACCCACTGAACCACAGGCACTGCCCTGCTTTAGCATTTTTGGTGCAAGCTGCTGGTGACAAATTCTCTCAGTTTTTGTTTATACAAAATGTCTTCATTTGGTCTTCACTTTGAAGAACAGCTTCACTGGACATAGAGTTCTGCTTGGCAGTTTTTTATTTTAGCACTTTGAATATGTCATTCTGATGTTTTTCTAACTTAGGTTTCTGTCAAGAGGTCTACTGTTAATCTAATTATTCCCTCTCTGATAACATGTTGTGTTTCACTGGCTGCTTGTAAGATTTTCTCAACTGCTTTTAGCTGAACCATGATGTGTCTGGTTTCCATTGTTTTAAATTCTGTTTTGAGTTCATTAAGATTCTTAATTCTGAGATCTATAACTTAATGTTTTGGGTATTTTTAATCATTATTTCTTCAAACATTTTTGGTCCCTCTGTCCATCATCTATTGTTCTCAAATGACAAATACATATATGTTCATTTTTTTTCTATCATCCTCTCCATGTTGTTTTGATTGAAAGAAACTAATTCTTTCATTCTTTCTTTTTTTTGAGACAGAGACTCACTCTGGCACCCTAGGTAGAGTACCATGCATCATAGCTCATAGCAAACCTCAAACTTTTGGGCTCAAAGCAATCCTCTTGCCTTAGCCTGGAACTACAGGCACCGGCCATAACACCCAGCTTGATTGTTAATTTCTATAGACCTTTTGTAAAGTTCACCAAATTCTTCTGCCATCTCTGATCTGCTGTTGAATCTATCATTTTATTATTTATTTATTTATTTAGACCAGCAGTTCTCAATCTGTGGAGCGTGACCAGCGGGAACCGTATTAAAGAGTTGCAGCATTAGAAAGGTTGAGAACCACTGATTTAGACAGAGTTTCATTCTCTCACCCTGGGTAGACTGCCATGGCATCATATCTTACAGCAACCTCAAACTCTTGGGCTCAAGAGATCCTCTTGCCTCAGCCTCCCAACTGGGACTACAGGCGCCCACCACAACACTGGGCATTTTTTTTTTTAATATTTTAGTAGAGACAGGATCTGGGTCTTGCTTAGGCTGGTCTAAAACTTCTGATCTCAGGCAATCCACCTGCCTTGACCTCCCAGAGTGCATGAACCACACCCATGCCTGGCCCTCAACCTATTTTTTTTTAAAGACTACTTTTTTTTTTTTTTTTGGAGACAGAGTCTTACTTTGTTGTTCTCAGTAGAGTGCTGTGGCGTCATAGCTTACAGTACCTCAAACTCTTGGGCTTAAGCAATTCTCTTGCCTCAGCTTCCTGAGTAACTGGAACTACAGGTGTCCACCAGAACACCTGGCTATTTTTAGAGATGGGGACTCACTCTTGCTCAGGCTGGTCTCAAACCTGTGAGCTCAGACAATCCACTTGCCTTGGCCTCCCACAGTGCTGGGATTACAGGCATGAACCACTGCACTGGCCAAAAAGAATACATTTTTCATTTCAGTTTTCAAACTTTTCAGCTCTAAAATTTCCTTTATTTTTTAAATTTTTTGGCCAGGACTGGGTTTGAACCTACCACCTCCGGCATATGGGGCCGGTGCCCTACCCTTTTGAACAGGGACCACCCCACCTTTTTTTTTTTCTTATGAGACAGAGTCTCATCCATGCCTGGCTAGAGTGCTGAGCTACTAGCCTTGCTTATAGCAACATGAAACTCCTGGGCTTAAGCAAACCTCCTGACCCAGCTTCCTGTGTAGCTGAGACTACAGGTGCCCACCATAATGCCCAGCTAATTTTTCTACTTTTAGTAAAGATGAGGTCTTATTCTTGCTCATGCTGGTCTTGAACTCCTGTGATCAAGTGATCCTCCTGGCTCAGCCTCCCAGAGTGCTAGGATTA
This sequence comes from Galagoides demidoff, assembly GCA_963574575.1. NCBI lineage: Eukaryota > Metazoa > Chordata > Mammalia > Primates > Galagidae > Galagoides > Galagoides demidoff. Next base: position 8,541 of record CAUYQV010049151.1, on the reverse strand, counting down.
CAGGCATGAACTATTGCACTTGGCCTAAAATTTTCATATTTAATAGTTTTTAAATCTGTCAAGATGCCCTATCTGTTCACCCATTAAAATATTTTCCCTTAATTATTGGTATATATTTATAGTAGCTGTTTTGAAGACTGCTAACTCTGATGTCTGGGTCTATTTGGAGTCTATTTCCAAAAAAAAAAATCATAAATCACATTTTCCTATTTCTTTGCATGTCTATTAGTTTTTGGTTGAAGTCTGGACATTATAGACAATACATTTTAGGACAGATTCTATGGTGTTCTTACAATGGTTGTTTTGTTATTGTTTTAGAAGACAGTTAACTTGTTTATATTCAAACTACAAGTTCTGTCTCTACTACTCCCTTCGCAGTGTGCAGCAGCTGATATCTCCTGCTTAGTCTCTTCAGCTTCTAGCTGCTGCTTGTTAGTCTTCTTCCCTGGAGGACTCCTTTGTGCCTGTATAGTTTGGCAGTCATGAATTTCAGCAGAGTTTACACTTAGGGGCTCATTTTCTCTGAGGTTCCCTTGCTTCTAAAGATCCCCCCCTGAATTCCTGGTGTCTCTGCCAGCGTAAGGCTCTCCTCTGACACCCCACACCAATAAGTCTTCAGCTTTCCACCACCGAAGCTGAACACAGTTAGGGAATACACTATACAGGTTAAAAAGTAATGAATACATAAATCTAAACCAGTGCAGCTACCTTTCAAGAGCAAATTCCTCTCTGCTTTTCTGCTGAGCAATTTGGGATCTGGAGTGCACGTATAGCTTTGCAGTCAGTCAGAGATTTGATCAGAATTTATGTTTTGATTTTAGGTCTCATCCCTCTGTTTCTCTCGCTTCTGGAGTTTCCCCCACATTTTCTTCTAGTTCTGAACTCTCTTCTCTGCTATTCCTGTTGCTACTTCCCCTCTGCTCTGACAAAGGGAGTAGGGAAGTATACTCAGGGACAAAAACCGTAAGTAAAATCCCCATTCTTATCCCTTCTTGTTAGGTTTTTTAGGAAGCATTGCTCCACCAGCTTCACACTGCCTTTGGTTCTTTTATAATAAATACTTGGAACATGCTTGTTTATTGTATTTTGCTCAAAATTTATCATTGTTATCTATAGATGAAGTTGCCTGACCACTTCACTTCCCCATTGCTACTGGAAACCTTCAATCCCCAACACCATTAAAAAAATGTAATAAAATATACACAATAAAAAATGAAATATATACAATATAAGAATGCCATTTTGGCTTTTTTTTTTTTTTGAGACAGATCCTCAAGCTATCCCCCTGGGCAGAGTGCCATGGCATCATAGCTCACAGCAACCTCCAACTCCTGGGCTCAAGCGAGTCTCCTGCCTCCGCCTCCCAAGTAGCTGGGACGACAGGTGCCCGCCACAACGCCTGGCCATTTTTTGGTTGCAGCCATCATTGTTGTTTGGCGGGCCCGGGCTGGGGATTTGAACCCACCACCTTAGGTGTACGGCTGGCACCTTAGCCGATTGAGCCACAGGCGCCAAGCCGGCCCGCACGGTGTTTTTGCTGCCGCTGCTGCCTGTTCTGCTTAGCAGCTGACTTGTCCCAGGGCCTGCAGATTGGCCCTCCAACGGTCTGAAGGACAGTGAACTGGCACCCTGTTTAAAAAGTTTGAGGACCCCTGGTAAGTCCAAGAGATTGAGGTTGCTGTGAGGTATGCTATGGCATTCTACCCAGGGTAACAGTGAAACTCCGTCTCAAAAAAAAATAGTCTCAGAATGTGTGAGATTCCACTGACATGAAATGTCCAGAACAGGAAATCCATAGAGACAGGAAGCAGATTAGTAGCTGTCAAGGGGTGAGAGAGAGGGACTGGGGAGCGACTCCTAATGGGTATGGGTTTTCCTTTTGGGGGAATCAAAATGTTCTGGAACTAAAAGTAAAGGTTGTACTGAATGTCACTGTTCACTTTTTATTTATTTATTTATTTTTGTAGAGACAGAGTTTCACTTTATTGTCCTCAGTAGAGTGCCGTGGCGTCACACAGCTTGCAGCAACCTCCAACTCTAGGGCTTAGGCGATTTTCTTGCCTCAGCCTCCCAAGTAGCGGGGACTATAGGCGCCTGCCACAGTGCCCGGCTATTTTCTTTTTGCAGTTTTTAGCCAGGGCTGGGTTTGAACCCGCCACCTCTGGCACACAGGTGCCACCCCTGGCTATTTTTTTGGTTACAGTTTGGCTGGGGCTGGGTTTAAACCCTCCACCCTCCATGTATGGGGCTGGTGTCCTACTCGCTGAGCCACTGTCCCACCGTTCAGTTCAACAGTTAATTTTATGTTGTGTGAATTCCACCTTAGAAAACACAATGGGGCTTGGCGCCTGTGGCTCAATCGGCTAAGGCGCCAGCCACGTACACCTAAGGTGGCGAGTTCAAATCCCTAGCCCGGGCCCACCAAACAACAATGATGGCTGCAACCAAAAAATGGCCGGGCGTTGTGGCGGGTGCCTGTGGTCCCAGCTACTTGGGAGGCTGACGCAGGAGACTCGCTTGAGCCCAGGAGTTGGAGGTTGCTATGAGCTGTGATGCCATGGCACTCTACCCAGGGGGATAGCTTGAGGCTCCATCTCAAAAAAAAAAAAAGAAAAGAAAAGAACACAGAGACTCCGGGAAGCAAGACAATAGATCCCTTGAGTTCAGGAGTTCAAGACCAGCCTGAGCTAGAGTGAGATCCCATCTCTACTAATAATATGAAAAATTAGCTGAGTGTTGTGGCAAATGTCTTATAGTCCCAGCCACTCAGGAAGCTCAGGCAGGAGGAACACCTTAAAACAGGAGTTTGAGGCTCGGCACCTGTGGCTCAAGTGGCTAAGGCGCCAGCCACATACACCTAAGGTGGCGAGTTCGAATCCATCCCGGGCCCACCAAACAATAATGAAGGTTGTAATTTAAAAAAAAAATAATAGCCGGGCGTTGTGGTGGGCGCCTATGTTCCCAGCTACTTGGGAGGTGGAGGCAGGAGAATCGCTTGAGCCCAGGAGTTGGAGGTTGCTATGATCTGTGATGCCATGGCACTCCACCCAGGGGGACAGCTTGAGGCTCTGTCTCAAAAAAACCCCCCTAAAACAGGAGTTTGAAGTTGGTGTGAGCTAGGCTGACACACAGCATTCTAACATGAACAATACAGTAAGACTCTGTCCCCCTCAAAAAAAGAATACAGAGACCACAAGGAGTCCCAGGTGTGACAGCAGCTCTGCCTATGGGGAGGCCAACAGCACCAAGAGGTTCCTCCCTCTTGGTGGGGCTAGTCCATTTTCAGTAAAGGGACACAAAGACTCATGCTTACATCAGGTCACCCAGTTCAGGATATGGAGCACTGCATCCTCATGCTCTGTCAGATGCATGAAGACCCTACAGTCTGCCAAAAAGAGGAGGCCCTACTGGCTGAGCAGAGAGGGTGGCAATCATCTCTGGGATGACTCATGGGGGGAAAGGCAGATGAAACAACAAAGACACAGCAAGTGGCTCCTGACGGAGCCTCAAGCTATCCCCCTGGGTGGAGTGCCATGGCATCACAGCTCATAGCAACCTCCAACTCCTGGGCTCAAGCGAATCTCCTGCCTCCGCCTCCCAAGTAGCTGGGACCACAGGCGCCCGCCACAATTCCTGGCCATCCATTTTTTGGTTGCAGCCATCATTGTTGTTTGGCGGGCCTGGGCTGGGGATTTGAACCCGCCACCTTAGGTGTACGTGGCTGGCGCCTTAGCCGATTGAGCCACAGGTGCCGAGCCAAGTTATTTTACTTTAAACATATAGAAATCTACAAAAAGGAAGCTGTGTTCTATGGTTATCTTTTTTTTTTTTTTTGGACAGAGTCTCACTGTCCCCCTTGGTGGACTGCTGTAGCGTCAGAGCTCACAGCAACCTCAAACTCTTGGGCTTAAGCGATTCTCTTGCCTCAGCCTCCCAAGAGCTGGGCCTACAGGTGCCCGCCACAACACCTGGCTACTTTTTTGTTATTGTCATTGTTGTTTAGCAGGCCCTGGCCAGGTTCAAACCCACCAGCCCTGGTGCATGTGGCTGGCACCCTAACCACTGAGCTAAGGGCACCAAGCCTATGGTTATGTCTTTTAAACAATGTTTTGTATTTACAAAAAAGTTTTTTTCCTAATTAAAAGCACCAGCTGGGCTCAGTGCCTGTAGTACAGTGGTTATGGCATCAGCCACATATACTGAAGGTGGCAGGTTCAAACCTGGCCTGGGCCAGCTAACCAACAATGACTACTGTAACAAAAAATAGCTAGGTGTTATGGTGGGTGCCTATAGTCCTAGCTATTTGGGAGGCTGAGGCAAGAGAATCACTTGAGCCCAAGAGTTTGAGCTTGCTGTGAGCTGTGACACCATGACACTCTATCAAGGGTGACACAGTGAGACTGTCTCAAAAAAAAAAAAATAAAGGGAGGCGCTTGTGGCTCAAAGGAGTAGGGCACTGGTCCCATATACAGGAGGTGGTGGGTTCAAACCCGGACCCAGCCCAAAACTGCAAAAAAACTCCACAAAAAGACAAAAGACATTATGCCAAATGTACAATGTACTTGCTCAAGTGATCCTCTTGCCTCAGCCTCCCAAGTAGCTGGGACCACAGACACCTGCCACAATGCCTGGCTATTTTTGGTTATAGTTGATGTTGTTTGGCGGGCTGGATTTGAACCTGGCAGCTCCAGTGCATGTGGCTGGTGCCCTAGCTGCTTGAGCTACAGGCGCCAAGCCACCAAATGTACTTGTTAATAACAGAGACAACACAACCAACTTGCTGTTGTGGTTCTAAATTCCATGTTCACGTTAATTGGGGCTGGGAGTGCTTACCCCAGCGAGAGGACCTCATTGGTGAGTGACTGCAAGGAGAGGACCTTTCCCTCACTGGTGGGTGACTGCAGAAAGTAGGAGGCAGCTGTGTTCACAAGGGACCCAGCAACCTTGCTCCCTGCCATGCCTGGCCTCCTAGGCCAGACCTCCAACCTGCTTGCCACAGGACCAAGTAGGATGTGCACTCGGGGGTCTGACCAGCTTTCAGCAATTTATCTGCCAAGAGAACCTCTCTCTCTTTTTTTTTTTTTGAGACAGTCTCACTATGTCACCTTTGGCAGAGTCCTGTGGCATCACAGCAATCTCAAACTCTTGGGCTTAAGTAATTGTCTTGCCTCAGCCTCCCAAGTAGCTGGGTCTACAGGTGCCTGCCACAATGTCCAGCTATTTTTTTGGTTGCAGTTGTCATTGCTATTTAGCAGGCCTGGTGCCCTACTCACTGAAGCTATGGGTGCCAAGCCCCAGCAGAACGTCTTTCTGCTACCCCTTTGCCCCTGTGCACCAAAGGGTCTGGAGTTTTCATTTTTCCTGAACACTTAGCTATAGGGAACTGTGTGTGATATCACTTTGGGAGCTTGCTGCCTGCCTTCCATTCTTGGGATTGAATGAGACGTTGTGAGACACTGACTACAGACCATAGGAAGATACTTTGTGTAATCACATCTGCTATAAAGAGAGGTTCAAAACTTGTATGCACACAGACACATACATGCTCACACACACCATTTGGCTTCCACAAATTTAGAGCAGAATATTAAACATTGAGTACTGAGTTTTTAATTGTAAACTTGAAGATCTCATCCTTAACTTTACATATACATAGATAACAAGGTGGTCAAAATAAGCACTTCAATATCGAGACAAATGTTAAGTTCTGAGGTTCTTTTTCCAATTGCTCTACATATAAAATGCCTTAGATAAAGCAAAGAAAAGCTTAAATAAATAGGCAGAGACAAACATGATGTACAATGTGATTGAGTGAATATGGGTCTGGAGAGGTTGGACACTGTGGGGTGCAAGCTGGCAGGAGTAGGTTGTAGAGATACAGGGGTGCCATCTCAGTGGTAGAGGGGACCTGGGGGCTCCTTTGAGGTGGAGCAAACAAAGGACATGGCTCAGGAAGACCTTATGGGGACAGCTTGTCAGTCTGGGCTACACACTCTTCTATTGCCCTCAAGGGTCTGGGATCGTTGGCTGAGGGGACAGGGACTCAGGGCAGCATAGGGTGGGGGCTGGCTCTCCCTGGTGACCTAGATGCCAGGCAGTGGCTCAGTGAGAATGGGGCCTATTGGTGGCCTGCTTGTGGCAAAAGCACGCCCAGGCTTCAGAGCCCTGAGCAAACCTAACATCCTTCAGTGACAGGCACCAACGCTCTGAGAAGTAGCCTTTACAGTGCCAGGATAACAAGGCATGAGACAACCATCTACCTTGCCCAGAGAGACCCCCCATCACCACCCTGCAGTATGGAGATGTTCCCAGGCTCCAGAAGGTGGAGAAGGTTATGTCTTGATCACTGATACTAGCCACCACCATTCCCAACATGACTGTCAACTCTCTGATTATCCCAGAGTATAAAATCAAGCACTGCTGTATGGGCCCAGCAGAGGTTCCCTGGGGCCTGGCTTAAGGAAATAGGTTTCAACACTGTCCACCCAGAGTCCTGGCAGGGGAGGTAGGGAGGTGTCTTCCTCTCTCCTGAGAGGAAAGTAGGAGACCAGGTGCATGAGATGCTGCCCAGAGCTGCCAGGAAAAAGGCCCCTTTGCTCTAGGTCTGAGGGAAGCCTGATGCCCTATACCCAAGTGAGGAGATGATCTTAAATTTGGGTAAGATGCCCTTCTCTTACTGCTGCCTGTCCTCAGCAGCCACACGATGGGGGAAGGTGGCTGGCAGAAACAATTGGTCTCAGCTCCCAGCTCTATGAAACCCACATCCCCCCATACCGGTATCTATCCCCAAGGGCCCCTGACCAGAGGTTCTAGTACTGGAGAGAAAGGCAAGCTCGGAAAACTGTTGGGATGTCAGCTTTGTCCCACATGTGGGCCATCACTTCTTTTTTCTAATTTGGGCCAGAAACTGGTGTCTTGCCTTTATACTCTGGAAACTGCTTTGAGCAGAGGAAACATTCTGGCCCTTGCCTTGCATCAAGGCCCAGGTGATGGAGGGTCAGGGGATGATGGCCTTGAGGTATGGCCCACCTGGCACACAGGATCAGGGCCTATACCCCGGACAAGTGCCCTGGCAGGTGTGACTCAGACATGGAAGTGAACTGACAGGTGAAGTCCACTTCAAAGGATGGCTCTGGAGAGTCAGCTCCAATGTTCCACCTGTAGGCCTCTGCACCAGGGGTCTTGGCACAAGGTGGGAATGGCCAGGTGCACCCTCTTGGGAGGGCAGGAACTGGGTTCACACACTCCTAAGGACTTGGAAGTTCTAGAGACAGGTGGGAAGGAAGCACACTTCTGGGGAAAGCTCAAGGCTCAGGTGCCATCTGGGTAGAAGTTGGAGACACGTAGGGCCTTGAGGTGCTGGGTAGCCCTTGAGCCTTATAGGAGACTGGCAAGGCTGGTGTTTGGTCCATTCTGAGCTTGAAACTGCACTGGGGGTGGGCCGTCTGTCCACTGCAGGAAGGAGAGGATACACACAATGAGGTGCCACCAGTTACTCTCAAGGAGAGAGAGCCTGGAACGCTGTTCTCCTTGGGGTAGTCACCCACATGGCCCCTGTGTCCTGCACACTTGAGTCTGATAGGCTCCCAGAAGGTACCCTGCATCACCTGCTTGGATGAGGGTATCAGTGGCTGTTTCCCACAAAAGAGGGAGCTCCTGAGGCTGGGTTAGGGTTTGTTGGACAGAGAAATAAAGCCACGTGTACCTTTCCCCTCCAGGTGGGGGAGGCTATACCCACAGGCTTCCCCAGCATGTCCCCTGCATACCCATGCCCATACCGTGATGAGGTTGTGTTCGGGAAGGCTGCAGGCCTCGATGTGGTCTTGGAGCAGCTGCTGCGAGAAGTTCTGGTGCATCTGGGCAGCTTCATGGGCATCCATGGCGTTTCCACAGGCCTTATTCAGGTCTGAGGGCAAGACAGTATCCCTGGGACATGTCTTGCCCCGCCACTGCCTACATCCCGTAATTGGGTGCAGGTGGAGCCCTAAGGTCAACCTCTGGCTCCACCAGTGTATCTCTGGGTGCCTGGCACATCATCTGCCCTGAGCCCTGTGCTGGGGTGGTAAAGCTCATTTGCCAGCCACTCTCACAGGGCAGCATCAGAAGGCCCAGTGCTGGGCTCCTCACCAGCCCTCACCCAGGGAGCCCCCAGCCAGCCGCTGGGTGCACAGGAGTTTGCTGGGGGCAGGGTTCCCAATGCCCATTCCTGAGGAAGGAGTCAACCCACTGCTCCACCTCTCTCTTCCCAGAGTGCTAGGGAAGGGACCTGTTTCCTAGTCTGAAAATAAGAGCTATGATATCTACACTGACTGATGCCTGCCCTGTACCCAGAGCACCCTGACTGGTCTCATCCCATAGGATGACCACTGTCTGCCTTTGTTTTTATTTTATTTTATTTTTTTTTTTTTTGAGACGGAGCCTCAAGCTATTCCCCTGGGTAGAGTGCCATGGCATCACAGCTCATAGCAACCTCCAACTCCTGGGCTCAAGCGAGTCTCCTGCCTCTGCCTCCCAAGTAGCTGGGACCACAGGCGCCCACCA
>CAUYQV010049149.1:0-30723 GCA_963574575.1 Galagoides demidoff | reverse complement strand
TTTCTTAGTTATTGAGTTAAGACATTCATACTCTGCTTTTAGAAAGATTCACTTGTACCCTTGTAAGATAAACCATAGAAATGCATTTCTTAAGAGAAATTTGTAATGCTACATTAGGAAATTTGAATTAATATTTCTGACATTTTCCTGAGTGGGTGATAGGGAAAAAATAAAAATTAAAGTTATAAACTTAAAAAAGCAAAATATAAAGTCTTTTTTCTCTTTATAACTGAGGTAAACTTCAGCCTAATCCTGCTCTGGCCAAGATAGAGTCATGATGCAAAAAGGCAAAATGCATACAGCTGGATTTGTTTTCCTTGGATTTGTGATTTATTTATCTTGTGTTTTTGCTAAAACATGTAACAACAGACAAGTTAGACATAACAACTCCTTCATAATTAGACAGGTATCTCCAGAGAACAAGGACGATGTTCTCCTACTTAACAAAATAGCTGTATGACACATATTAAATTTAATGTTAATAAAATATTATTAAATATTCAATTCAGATTCAAATCATTCCAATTATTCCAATCATGACTTTTATGAAGAAAATCCTTCCTTCACTTTCTCCTCCCTCTCCTCTGCCCAGCCAGGACCTGGTCAAATAAGAGAAGTCTTTTTCCTTTTGGACAGTCAGAAAAGTGATAATTTAATATGTACCTCTGTGGTTTTGTTAGTTTTAAAGGTCACCTCAATTTTATACATATCCCTGGGTCTTCATTCCCAAGGTGCTTCCTTCTATTCTCATATGCTATACCGTGGTCGTTATTTTCCAAAAATTGCCTCCAACAATTGGTCTCTCATATGACCTGCTCTCCTTTCTATCATGGTCAGCCTTGTCACTGGCCTTGATCAATTAGCAGCAAAAGTGACTTTCTGTGACTTTGATTTAAGGTCTTAAGGGTATGGTAGCCTCTACCTGTTGACTCATAAAATATTCCTTCTTTGGACCTTGTTGTGATGCTGAAAGTAAGACCCATGATGAGTCCCAAGAACAGGAAAACCAACACCACTGACAGACTGCAACACAGCTCCCAGCTGGTGGCCAGCACCGGCTGACATTCAGGCAATGTCATAATTTCATAGTCATTTCCATCCCCCACTGACATTATATAAAGCCGAATTTCAAGGAATTCTGAAAAATAATAAACTCATTTTTAGCTACTACATTTTATATGCAGCAATAGGTAGCTGAAACATATTTTATAATTTATTAGTCTCAATATACAGTAAAGTCGTATGTGACATTATGATCAAAAAATGTTGTGGTGAGAAAGAATAGGAAATATATACATTTAAGCCAATAATGAAGTATATATATTTAAGCTAATAATCAAAATATCACTTGATTCTTTGAAAAAGTTTGTATTGATACATATCAGCAAGTGAAAAATATATTGTTACCAAGAGAAGTTCATGCTTGAAAGTTATTGTATAGTCTTATTTTGTAATTAAAAAATTCCATATCAATAATCACAAATTTTTATCATTATAGATGCCAGAAAGTATTCTATTGTATGAATAAAGCATATTTAAAATTCCTTTATTTCTGCCTCTGTAGGCTCTTTCCAGATTTTCATTATCATAAACAGAATTATAATAAATTATAATAAGTAAGTTATATTATCTTGAACTCTTCTTATTTCTTCGAAAAAAGTGATGATTCAAAAATCATGACTATTTTTATGTTTTATGATGTACATTTCCAAATTGCCCTTCAGTGAAGTTTGTAATAATTTATGCCTTCAACAGCAGGATACGAGGTACTATTTTTTCACTTGATATACTTCTGTCGCATAAATTAATGTGTAAATACATGAGTATCCATTATTTTTATCTAAAATGATACTGAAGCATCAGCAGGCTTCTAACCTCCTGTTCAAGCTGATGTCCAGGAAATAATAAATTGCCTGGGTACATGAATGGATTGCCTTAAATATATGCCACTCAAATCACTTCTCAAGATGAGCACAATTCCCAAGGCTCCGTTATTTGCAGAGTCTGTTTGAATCTCCTCGTCAATACTCAGACAATATTCAAAAGAGTGTGCAGCTCTGAACTTACCCTTGCAAGATTCCTTAGAAGTGTCTGCTCTCAGCTGGAGCACCCCTTCTTCCTTTGATCTACAAAATTCCTAAACCGGTTTTGACATGAAGTGTGTTCTCATGTGGTGTGGATACCAGAATACCATCCTGGGAATTTTTGAAAACAAAATTAAAGGTGTATAAAGGCATGGAATAGTTTGCTAATAGGTACTTCATCCAGAAGCTGGGCTTCAAAACATTATTTTTTTGGTTCCTTTTATCTTATCTATGTTTTTTATTAGATCGTATTTGTGCACATTAATTCTGTCATGGGATACAGTGTGTTGTTTCCATATACAATTTGAAATACTTTCATCCAATTGGCCAACATCATTCTCATAATTGTTGTGTTAAGACATCCATATTTGACATTTAGAAAGATTTACATGTAAGCAAAACACCATCATCTAACACCAGTAAGATTAGCCCATATCACAAAATCACAGACGCTGGCAGGTTTGTGGAGAAAAGGGAACACTTCTACACTGCTGGTGGGAATGCAAACTAATACATCCCTTTTGGAAAGTCTTATTTCTATTTCTTAAAATACCGCAAATCAGAAAGGTCTAAAGAGTAAAGGAGAATTTTCCACACTCTTTCAAAATTAAGAAATAATTGACCACATAATACGGGAAAAAAAAATTGGTGCAGAAACGAAAAAACAAAAGGTCAATTTCCTAACCTGAAACCTGCAAGAAATAATAAAACCAAGCATATGGGATGGGTAGGAGGATTCATTAGAAAATGTCTATAAAATGCTTAACCCAGGACCTGGTTTAGGGTAAGCACTCAAAAATGTCAGCCATTGGTCCCATCGAGGTGGTGACATCAAAAAAAAAGACTGTTAGCTATTGTTTTGCTATATATTATACAAATACATACATGTAATTTTTATGTATTTGTATATAAATGAAATGTTATCCTAATTTGTAATTTAATAAGTTGTTCATTTTATTTTTTACATCACACTTTCTTCACAAGATTTCAAAGTAAAATGAAATTGGAGAATAAAGGTGCTTGTTTTTCATAAAGTTTTTTTAAGTGAGTGAGAAAATTAGGTGAGGTGTAAGAAAAACTAAGGGGAGAAAAGAGGAGAAACTAAAGTCAGAAAAAATAAGATGTTATGAAAAGGACACAAAACGTAAACCATAGAGTGTGGCTCACGTTGCAGGGATGGGTCAGAGCTTCCATTCTAATTTTGGGCAAAGACAATGATACAACACTAACTGCCTAAAAAATAAAACTAGAGCAGGTTTTTAGCATCTCCATCACTTCTGTCATTGGAAACCGAGCGATGTGTCTCTCTGATTAAGACTATGCTGAGACGCAAGGACAATGTGCACAGCTGCTTCCCTAGAACCAACAGGGGGGTTGTAGGAAATAATTGCCTTCTTTTTAAAATGTCATATGAAATCTTCATTGTAGAAAAACCTGAGGTATAATTCATCTAAAGAGGAGAAAATGGGGGGTGGAGGGAAATCTCTTGGTTATCAGTCAGATGGCAGTGACACCCAGAGATAATCACTGTCAACGTGGCGCATTTCCTGTTTTCTATGCAAATTTGCACGTTAGTAACTATAGACTGTACTGCATGCTTTGTACATTACCTTTTGCTCTTAAAGCATTTAGGACAACAGTTTATGCCAATATGCAAATACCTTTTACCGCTCCATGATATCTTATAGTATAGATATATCTTAGTTAATTTAACCAAACACCTAAAATGTCCAATGTGGATAGTTTTCAAATGTCCTCTATTACACAAGTAAACAATGGGAATATTTCCTTAGAAAACATTAGATAAACCCAATCTGAAGGACATGCTAAAAAATTACTTTTACTCTTCAAAAAAATCAAGATAAGAAAAAACTGTACCAGATTAAAGGATTCTAAAGAGACAGTGGTAAATGGTTATATAAGACATTATTGGAACAATTGACAAAAAATTGAATATGGTCTGTACAGTATAGGACACTATTGCATCAATGTTAAATTTCTTGATGTTGACAATTATTCCATAAAAGAATATCCTTACCCTTAGAAAATATATACTGAAGTATTTAGAGGTAAAGAAGCATGACATCTCCTCCCAACTTTCAAGTGGTTCCAAAAAATTTACACACACACCCCCACAGAGAGAATGCTAAAAAGCAAATAGGACAAAATACAAAATGTTGCTGAATCTGAGCACAGGATAAAGAGGTCCTTTGAACTGTTCTTATAACTATTTTTCATCTGAAATAATAACAAAATAAAAGGTGACCCCAAAAAACCACTAAGAAAACTATACATAGTGATATACAAAAAAAACTATAAATAAATCAAGATGGAATACTAAAATATGTTCAAGTAACCCACAGGAAGTTATAAAAAAGAGAGAGAATAACAAACAGGAATAATAGAGGAAACCAACAGAAAACAACAAAATCTATATCTATAGTTACCTTAAATATAAATAAATACGCCACTTAAAAAACCAAGATTGACAGTGGATTAAAAATACAAACCTGTAATATGGTATCCAAAGAAACTCACTTTAAATATAACAGCATACATATGTTGAAAATACAGGGATGGGAGAAGATATCAGGCAAATAATAATCCCAAAGTTACTCCTCCAAAAAAGCTGATAGATGTTGAAAGCAAAAATAACAAAACACTTTGTTATAATATTTGCAGAGGTAAATATATGGCGACAATACCACAAGGGAAGTAAAATTTCACATCCAGAGGCTCTTACCCATTTCACTAAGGGTAAAAAACCAAAGTCCTTACAAAGTCTGTGAATCACCAAGTGATCCGTCCCTGTTACTCTCCCTCCTCCTCTCCTAGGCTTCTCCCCTCTGCTCACTGGGAGATAAGACCCTAGAAAAGCTCCCACTGACCAGAGTCTGAACGCTGGTGTTCCATTTGTCTGGAACGTGTTTACATTCAGAAGACAGAACGCTAACTCACTTCTTAACAAGGATCGTCTTGAAAAGTCTCTTGGCAGTGGTAACATGCACACTCACCCCCATCCCCATTGCCCTACTCAAGTTTTGCATATCACTTACCACTTTGTAATATCCTATATACGTTTCTTACTTACTGAGTTATATTCTAGGATATAAGCTGCAATACAGTATGAATTTTCTGTTTTCTTCATAAATGCATCCCAAGTACATAGGACAGTGGCTGATGTATAAGTCACTTAATAAATGTTTATTTGTGGACTGAATAGGCGAATGGTTGTTAGATGGAAGAGAAAGAGAAATATATTTGCGTTACACCAGAAGACATGACCACAGTTGGCTATACAGACTCACTTTGGCCTGTAGTATGAGGAGTATCCTGATGAGACCCGTCCTTTCAGAATATCAGTGTAGTAGACTTCAGCAAGTTGAGGGTTCTCACATACAAGTCCATCTTTCTCAAACGGTAGACTGAGTAAGAAAAAAAGCATACGTAATTCTGTGTCAAGCACGTTCCAACTGCATATCCTAGGTCTAGAGTCATCTTGACAGCAGAATAATAAATCTGATGTTTGCACAAAGCACCTGGATTATGTGTGTCCACCATTTCTATTCCTTTTATTCGTTTTTTAAAAATTCATTGCACACAAAATGCTAAAGCTAAGGGATTTGCAGGACATCCATTAGAGATAAGAAATATCTAGCTGCTGTTTGCTCATTTTTAACTAGCAGACATCTCTAGGCCACAGACGTCACCCAGGCTAGTAATGTAAATAGGTCAGTTAAGCAAGGAATTCAAGTAGAAAATTGAAATCACTGGAGCACCATTAATGCCCACACCAGTTTGCTTCAACTAGAAATGAGAAGGAAATATACACCTACCACCCGAGCTGATGGTACTGCCCATGCTAAAGCTTCCTGGGACTCTCTCAAATGAAAACATTACGAACCAGCTCAAATCCCACTTCCTTCATGAAGAGGCAGGGATTCCCACCAGTGGGTGAAGTATTGGCTTTGTAAAGCCCCCAGCACTTTTATGGAATTTATCTTACTTTCCTAGTACTATAATTAAGAGTATTCAACATTGTTACTAGCATTAGGACAGGAATTTCATGTTTTTAATCTTTTTTATCTCCTTTGGCAACTCAAAAATACATCTAACAAATCCCCATTGAATAAAACCAAATGCTTTCCAAATAATCTCCCATTCCGGCAAGCTAGCAAAGATCTTTGCATATAATGGGTATTTCTTGGATTCATTTAAATGGATTCTTGAGCAGACTTATATTTCTGTCAACTTTTGGTCTATTAGTTCTGTCTGAGTTCAGGTGGATCGTTGAATAGGGCCAGCAGCTATTGCTTGTTCTTATTCTTTTATTTAAATTAAATGATTTTCTCATCCTCCAAATTTTATTAATTTCTGGTATAAAATGGCACACGACCTGAATGATTACCTGAATCATTCAAATGTAGGCTCCATGACTATAAGAGTTTTTATTGCTTGGTTCATTGCTTTTACACAGCCTAAACAGTCCCTGGCACATAGTAGATATTTAATAACAATTGTCAAATGAAGTTATTCAAAGAACTAGGCAAAACCAGCTATGTGCCAGTACACTATGGAAACTGCATGGATACTATGATTTCAGTGGTAGATCATTTCCTGAGATAATCTCTATCATCCTCCTCCTCCTGTAGGCACACATCTCTGTACATCCAAAGGTAGACTTTGTTTCCTTCTGTCTTGAGTTTACACTGGCCTTATGAGTCACTTTAACTAATAGAACACATGAAGAGATGTTCTGGACCACCTACACCCAGATCTTAAAAGTCTTATAATTTCTGCTTTCCTTTTCTTGAGATCCATGGAATGATAAGAAACTATGGGAAAAGAGCCCTGCCAAGAGGCCCCCAGCCAGGCCAACGACGGTTGCAAACAGGGAGTGAAATGTTCCAGCCCCGGCTGAGTTTGCAGCTGAATTCAGCTGTGTAACTCTAGCCAACACATGGAATAGAGAGCTGTCCCCTCAAGCTCTTTCTGCTTAGTTGCAGAATCGTGAGTAGTAATTTGTTACAAGATGCTAAATTGGGGGGTGGTTTGTTACACACGCTAGATAACTGAGACAATCCCAATAGTTTCTTTTCCACCTATCTATCCTTTACGTACACAGGCATTAAGAATACTATAGAATAATTATCACTTAATGTGTGTGTCTAGGTGATATATTTTTGATGAGGCTTTGGGGGTTATGCTTTGAGCTTTTTTATCATTTTGCTTTAAAAAGTATTTTATAGTGCTTCTTTACTATACTCTTTGGGGATATTTTATGAACATAAAGAGAATGTTCACAAAGTATGTATCGGGCATAAATACTAAGACAAATACCTATGAAAAGAAAGTTTAAAAAACAAAACTCTGTGCCCACCACTGAGCTTAAGAAATAGAATATTACATTATATTTTAAACTCCCTAGCTACATCCCTCATGACCCAACATCTTCCCTAAATGTCTGCTTTATCCTTCCCTTTCTTTTCTTTGAAGATTTCCCCAAATATGATTATATGACCAAATATAAAATTATATGGCTTTATTGTTGTGAATAAGTGAAAACATGTGTTCTCCAGAACCCGATTTTTCATTCAGAATTATGTCCTAGAATTTCATTCATGTCTTAGGCAAAGTTGTAGCGCATTCCATTTTTAGTGCTGTACTGTACACACAATTTTCTTATCCATTCTACTATCGTTGAGCACTTCAGCTTGTCTCTGGATACTGCTTATTACTAAAACGCCTGCTATAAATACTCTTATACATGACTCCTACTGCAAGAATATCTGGTGTGTATCTGAAGTGGCCTGATGTATTCAACTTGACTAGATAATGCCAAATTTTTTTTATAATAGTGTGAGGTAAATTCATACTACATTAGTAGGAGTGTAAACAGGTGGTAAGGAAGCAGCTAAGGGTTCTTGAAAGCAGAAATCAAACTGTAACTAGGAACCAAATTGCAGCTAAGAACTGTTCCCTAGTGGGAACATACAGAGTCAAAGTTCCTAGTAACCTGACCTAGAGCCCGTTACTATCTAATTGCACCCGCGCTGTAACCTATGATATAATCCCAACCTGTCAATTACCCAAACACAGGGCATAACAGCCAATCCTGCCGTGGGAGAGGCGGGACAAACCAGTTTATAAAAGACATTTGTGCCGCACTTTGGCATCTCTTCTTCACTGCTGGAGCGGGATCCATCTGGTTCTTCAAGATGTGTATTCATTGTAGCCTTTTGCTTTTGTTCTACAATAAACGTACGTGTATGTGTGATTGTGATCACTCGGTCATCAGCTAGGCGCCAGTGCTCATTCTCGGCACTGGGAACCAAGAGCCAGGGAACAATCACATCCAAAAAGGAGTTAACACCGGCGGCAATGCTCCCTAACACCCACGGAGCTGCAGCTCAGCTCTGCATTGGCAGACACATTTTTTTTTCACCTATGCAGGATATGAAAGTGTATCTCAGAGTGTTTTAATTTTCACTTACTTAATAACTATAGAAGTTAAAGATCTGTCCATTGTTTATGGGCTATTGAGTTAATTTTCTTCTGAGAGGTGCTATTTAAAACTTCTGTTTTTCTGTTGGGTTGCTTATTTTTCTTATTTACATGTAGGGGTTTTTAATGCTTTCTTCTGCTTACTACTCTTTTGACACAGTTTCATGTGTTGCAAATATCCTCTGGGTTTGTCTTTTCTTTTTATAATGTCACCTGATGGAGTTTATAATTGTAGTGTAGTCAAATTTATCACTCATGGTTGAGGGGTGTGTGTGTGTGTGTGTTCTCTAAGAACCTTATTCCAAGTTTATAAAGGTAATTTCCTTGGAAAGTTGTACCATTCTACCTTTTACATTAAAATTTTTCACACATGTGGAATTACTGGGAGGAAGCTATGATGTGAAGAGAAATTCAACTTCATCTTTTTACATGAGTAACTAGATTTGTAGCTCTATCATAAAGTCTATCTTCAATGCAATTCATATATTCATATATGTATATATATGATTCTGGTTTTGAGTTTTCTGCTGTGTCATTTGACTGTGTGTCTCTGCCTTTGCAGATATCAGACTACTATACTATTGCTTTATAATCATTCGTGGGCAAATCTACCTCCCTTGTTCTTCAGAAATGAGTGAACTATTAATATTTTCTTTGCCATGTCAATTTTAGACCCAGATTGGCAAGTTCCTCCCAAACTAACAAGTCAATATTTTGACTTAAATTACACCAAATTTACTGATCAGTTGATGGTGCATTGCAATTTTCATGATTTTGAGACTTCCCATCCATGGGCATGTGTGGACTTCAATGTTATTTTAATAAAATATTTTAATTTTGTCCTAACAAGTTTTGCAAATATTCTTGCATTTATGCCTAGGTAATATAGAATTGCATTAACAATTGGATGTAGAAAGATAGCGATACAAATGATTCGTGTATGCTGAATTTTATATCAAGCAAACTTACCAAAATTTTGTATTAATTCTAATTTGTCTATAAATTCTTTTGAAATATCAATGAAAATAATATTATTTGTGAATAATAATGGCTTTGTTTCTTCTCTTTAAGTCATTATGCCTTTTTTTTCCTTGCCAAATTGATCTGGCAAAGGTTTTGATTAGAATGTTAAATAGAAGGCATTCTTAGAACCATCTCATTCAAACACAGAAAACATCTCTTTTAACTACTAAGGACAATGTTTGCCCTATGCTTTTTGGAGGTAACCTTTTTAAGATTAATCTAGTTTTCTTCTATTATTTTGCAAACAGCGAATGGATATTCAATTTTATAAAAATATTTCTGCACTATCGGAATGATTATATGTTTCTTCCATTTTTCAGTGTGGTGACTCACAACAAATGAAGGTCCTAATATTGTAATTATTAGAGCAACCTGGAATTTCTGGAATGAATCCAAACTGATCATGACAAATTATTTTATACAGTGTTCAACTTGATTACCTAAGTGTTATAGAATCTGTAATTTTTCATTCTTTTAGTATCCCTATCAAAGTGTTGGTCTATGTTAGCTTATCATATCATTAGCAAACAAAACTTAAACAGGTCACACAATCTTTGATTCAGTGGAGTAGTTAACATGAGCAAAGCTCACCCTCCTGAGTTGAAAAAAATTATGGACAAGACGTTATCATTGAGTCTTGCTGTAACACATTGAAATTAAATGGTGGCAGACATGTCCAAGGAATATTGTAGGGCTTTGATCCCTTTATGAATCTTGGGACAGATGAATGCGTGGCGATGGCAACCAGTGGGCAGCAGAACAATACTGGAATAGTGGCAATATGAAGAAATAGCTTCATCATATGAGAAGCCTTGGAACAAGTGTAAATAATGGCTCTTCAGCAGAGAAGTCCATGTCCCCTCTGCAATGAGCCTGTTTTACTATGACGTCAAAATTGGGTCTTGCACATTTTTATATTCAACTTTTTGTTAAATAAACTTTTCTAATGGTAAAAAAAAAATTAAAATAGGTAACATTTTATCTATATAAAGGACCTATGATTAATGCAAACAAAAGATGTTGAAAACCTATACAGACAAAACTACACAACTTTTTAAAAAGTCATTAATAAAGTTATCTTTAAAAATGAGAGCCATGGGTGGCACTTGTGGCTCAAGGAGTAAGGGCGCCAGCCCCATATGCCAGAAGTGGTGGGTTCAAACCCAGCCCTCACCAAAAAAAAACTACAAAAAAAGAAAAAATAGAGAGCCAGGTTCAGCACCTGCACCACAGTGGTTACAGCACCAGCCACATACACTGAGGCTAGTGGGTTTGAACCTGGCCTGGGTGAGCTAAACAACGACAACTGTAATAAAAATAATAGCCAGACATGGTAGTGGGTGCCTGTAGTCCCAGCTACTTGGGAGACTGAGGCAAGAGAATCGCTCAAGCCCAAGAGTTTGACATTGCTGTGAGCTGTGACGCCATGACACTCTACCCAGGACAACATAGTGAGACTCTGTCTCCCAAAAAAAAAAAAAAAAATGGAGAGCCATACCATGTTATGATTTGAAAAACTCAAAATTACAAAGATATGAATTATCCCCAAATTCATTAATAGACTAATCTTCCAGTCTCAATCAAAATCCAGCAAGTTCTTTATGTGGGATTTGATAAACTGAATTTATGGACATGTAGATGCCTAAGAATACCCAAAATATTCTTGACAAAGTTGGAAATATTTGCTTCACCCAATATCAAGACTTATTATAAATCTATAATAATTAAGATAATATAGTATTTGCTGAAGGATAGACAAATAGACCAACGCAACAGAACAGAGAGGCCAGAAGCCAGATTCATGCATAAACAGATAATATATGACAGAACAATACTATAGATGAGAAGGAAAAGAACAGACTGTTAAAAATATGGTGCTGGGACCATTTTTCCTCCAATGGGGAAAAATAAAATTAGTCCTTTCTCTCCCATATGCATAACAATTAATTCCATGTGAATTGAAAATCTAAATAAGATAGGCAAAACGACGAAGTTTTTGAAATACAGGAAAATTATTACTCCAGGGTAAAGGTCTCTTAAACATAAAAGTACTAATCCTAAAGGAAAAATTCAACTTTATTAAAATTAAGAAAATACCCGCCCCCCCTTGGATCGGCGCCTGTGGCTCAATCGGCTAAGGCGCCAGCCACATACACCTAAGGTGGCGGGTTCGAATCCCCAGCCCAGGGCCCGCCAAACAACAATGATGGCTGCAACCAAAAAATGGCCGGGCGTTGTGGCCGGCACCTGTGGTCCCAGCTACTTGGGAGGCGGAGGCAGGAGACTCGCTTGAGCCCAGGAGTTGGAGGTTGCTATGAGCTATGATGCCACGGCACTCTACCAGGGGGATAGTTTGAGGCTCCGTCTCAAAAAAAAGAAAATACCCCATATTTTGGCAATGCTTAAAACAATATTACTGAGAAAATACAAGACTCCTGAGTATATAAAGAGCACCTACAAATCAATAAGAATAACACAGACAACCTATAGACAAATAGGCAAAACTTGCCAATGGACACTTCACAAAAGAGGAAACCCAAATAAATAATAAATGTCTGAAAAGATTTTAGACCTCATTAGTCAGAAAAATATAAATTAAACATTCCAAGAGTTATAATTTCACAACCACATCACTGGAAAACATTAAAGTCTGACACCACCACGTGTTAGTTAGAAAGTGGAGCATTAGGAAATCTCATACCTGGTTGGTGAAGGTAAATTTGTATAAGCCTCTTTGGAAATTTGATTAGCATTACCTATCAATTTAAAAATAGGCACGCCCAGTATAGGAGAATTGGGGAAACATTAATCAAAGGACACCAAATTTTAATTAGACAGGAAGAATAAGTTCAAGAGATCTGTTGTACGTCACAGTGACTACAGTTAATATATTTTAGATTTGAAAATTGCTAAGAGATTTTCTCAACACACACATACACAAAATGACAAGTATATGCGGTAATGCATATGTTAAATAGCTTGATTTGGCCATTCCAGTGTATACAAATATCAAAACATGTTGTACATGATAAATACATGCAGTGTTTACTTGTCATTTTAAATAAAAGCCAACCAGCACGTGGGCGTAACCTTTAACAAGTCAGCCTCAGAGAAGCTCATGGACACATGCAGCAGGAAATATGCTGCCACCACCACTACCCCAAATTGGAATCAACCCGAATCTCTGTCATCCATAAAGTGGACAAATTATGATATATTCATGCCGTGGAACACCAAGTGACAAGAGACATGAGCAGCAATAACCAAGACATCACAGAGGAGTCTCACAAGCATGAAAAAGCTAGAGAGCAAATAATAGGCATGGTATGAATCTTCCCATGGAAAGCCCAAAAGCAGGCAAAACTTAGTATTGTTTGCTGTTTTTGTTTTGTTGTCTGTTGTTGGTTTGTTTGTTTGTTTTTGAGACAGAGTCTCACTCTGTCACCCTCAGTGCCGTGGCATCATAGCTCATAGCAACCTCATAGTTGGGCTCAAGTGATCCTCCTGCCTTAGCCTCTCCAGTAGCTCGGACTACCAGCACCTGCCACAATGCCCCCTTACTTTTTCTATTTTTATTAGAGACAGGATCTCAGTCTTGCTCAGGCTAGTCTGGAACTCCTGAGCTCAGGCGATCCACCTGCCTCAGCCTCCCAGAGTGCTGGGATTACAAGTGTGAGCCACCATATCCAGAAACAATACTATTCTTAAAAGCATAAGTGGTAAGTATAAAGAAAAGCAAAAAATGAGCACTATCATAAAAGTCAGGATGTAAGATTCTTAAAGGGAGAAGATAAAAGTCAGGATCACATGATAGCATATATCGCAGTATTCTATTTTGAAATGTGTGTAGGTTTTATAGTGTTATATATTTTATTTTATTACCACTCATGGCTCCTATGTTTTGGCACTTTTCTACACTTACATAAAATATGAAAATACAAATATTAATCATTGCTTTGGTTTTTGTTTTAAAAGAAATACTAAATACCTGAGAGGCAAAGTAGCAGAGAGGCTAAGATGAGGTTCTGCCATCTAACCATCCTAGATTCCAGCTCACTTCCATCACTCAGTCAGCCCTGGGACCTGTGCTGGTTAATTATTACCCTGAAAACCGGGGATTCTATCCTTCACTGCACTTTGGAATCACCTGGGGAGGCTTAAAAACTGCTAAAGCCCAGTTCCCAGAGGTTCTGATTTAACTGGTCCAGGTGAATGATGGTCTGAGCACTGGTAGTGCTACAAGTTCCTCCAGGCAATGCTCACAGGAAGCCACAGGTGTAGATCACTGCTCTAAGCCCTAGTTTCCTCATCTGTAAGACTGGGATAAGGATGATGATGATAATAACAGTACCCTGTTGGAGAGTTGCTGGAAAAGAATAGCGTGTGCACAGTGCTTAGGAGAGTGTCTGGTATTTAACAAAGTTTCACTCTGACTGTTAAACTGCTCATCTTACTACTTGCAAACAAGTTTTAAAGTTTGATTGTAATTGATATTGAAGAATCATAAGAAATAGATGAAAATTTTAAGAAATCAGATTTGACAGTTGCAAAAGAATAAAAGATGAGAACGCTGGTTGGCAAGCTGTGGGGGCAAAAAAGGAAAGATAAGACCAGTCTTTTAACTTCAGCTATCTAGACAAAATCTCTTCGTTACCTTCTGTTGTAATTTTCCAAGTTCATATGAGTGATTCAAAACCAGGGAAAGACTTGGATTTATGTCTGCGGGCCTTATGGTGGGTAGAACTTAGAATGGCTAATGGCTTATAGATATATTGTCCTCTTTGTTTAAGGCTTTTGTTTTCTAACCAAAAAAAAAAAAATTAAGCTTGAGTAATCTCTCCTCTACAATGTTCTCAACAGCTGGTGCATTTTTAGGACATGCTAATTTTTCCTTGGACTCCATGATGATATAGTATTTGTCATAAACATGTTTTAGAGGGGATTTGTGATTTTCTAAGCCAATCAGTAATCATTGCATTAGGAATCCTCCTTCATGCAGATAAAATTAAAAATTTGCTTCATAATCTCAGACATCAAAAAAAGTCTTTCTCTAATTGCATTCATGAGTTGGGCACCTCCACAACCTAAAAAATAATGTTAAGCATCTGGAATTCATAATAACAACTTTTTTTTAATTAACTAAGCTGATTGGTCATTTCAAACACAACTTGAATTGAGTGGGTTATTACGCTTATTCCCCTAACCTATCATTTAGCAAATAAACACTGAAGTAGAATGTCCACCAAAGACAAAAAAAAAGTGGAGAAGAGATGCCTGAAACAGCGAGGAGGTTATGGGATGGTGAGAAGAGCTGAGGGACTCTGTTGCCCAGCTCGGCCCTCAGCCAGATTCCATCTAGTCCACCTGTCAAATGCCAAGAAAAATAAGTACATTTTTCAGGGGCTGATAGCTCCAGCTCTCTCCTCTGACCTCCTTCCTGCCTGACCCTTTGACCTCCCCTGCAGGAGCTGCTCTGAGCAACTGTGCCCAGCACCTGGGAGGCAAAAGAGCCCTGCAGAAGCCAACAAGTCAACATTCCTCCAGGAATGCTGCGGCTGAGAATTCCACCAGTTCAGCTGTGATCCTTGCCCCGCCCTCGAGCTGGGCTTCCATCCAAACCTTCTCCTCCTCCACTATCAAAATCTAGAAGCCAAGACCCCCAGCCCTGCCTGGTGCCACCCCTCCCTCTCTTCTCATCCCCACCCCCAGCAAGGCCCCTCTCTTCTTCCCACCTGTCGCCCCCTCTTTGAGCCTTTCTACTGTGCTTTGTAAAACCCCAATTTGATAAGGAAAAAACTTTCTTTGGTCTAAAGTTATTCCCTTGAGCATTCTCCCACCATTAAAAAAAGAAAAAGAAAGAAAAGAAAGAACTTAGCTTCTTTCCCAAAACTGTAATTCCATTAGGCACAATCAGCCTCTTAAGCAGCAGGGCACCAGCCCGTGGAGAGAACACGACCTTCTCCCACTGGCCTCCCATATCCAATCTGCGGCTTGCTTTGATAATCCTAACCCTGGGGATCTTGTGTGAGGGAGGGGGGCCAAGAAGGGCCCATGCTCAATTATTAACAACTCTATTATTTTTTAAGATTGTTTTATGAAAAGCTTCAAGCACACACTTGAGACTAGTACAGCAAAAATTCCATTACTCACCACCTAAGTTCATCAGATCTTAACATTTCACAATACTACACTTGATTCCATTTCCTTTCAGCACTATTAGTTGTTTGTTTTGTTTTAACAGATTAAGCACGAAAAGGCTGAGTGACTTTTCCCCAGGAAATGCCCAGCCCAGTGTCTAAGACAGCACATACAAAGAATCATTTGCCCATTAGTACTCGGCATCAAGGTACAGTCCTCTTTGAGTCCCAATCCCTTACTTCACCCCCTAAGTCCCTTTCGATCTGCTTCCTATAAATATGTATACTTCTATCTCCACTGGTTGCCTCTCTCAACATTTTTCTTGCTTTACATATATCTGTGCATGTGCGTCTCCCTAGTGTCCTTTTATGATCTTTCTCATGCAATTTGCTATCCCAGTTAACAATAACTATAATCATGCAGATTTGTTCTGAAAAATGCATCATTAGGCAATTGTGTGGCCATGAGAGAGAGGACTTAACAAACTCAGCTAGTATAATCTGCTACACACCTAGGCCGTGTGGCAGAGACTTTTGCTCCTAGACTACAAACACAGCATGTGTTTGTCCTGAATACCACAGGCAATCGCACACAATGGGAAGTATTTTTTTCATCTACACAGAAAAGGTACAGTAAAAATATGGTATAAAATATAAAAAATAGTACACCTGTATCAGGCACTTACGTGAGTGGAGCTTGCAGGACTGGAAGTTGCCCTGGGTGAGTCGATGAATGGTGAGTGAGTGGGAAGGCTAGGTCACAGGGGTCCTCAAACTTTTTAAACAGGGGGCCAGTTCACTGTCCCTCAGACTGTTGGAGAGCCAGACTGCGGGCCCCGGGAAGAGGTGGCTGCTCAGCAGGACGGGCAGTGGCGGCAAAAACACCCGGCGGGCCAGATACATGTCCCAGGTGGCTGCACATGGCCCGCAGGCCATAGTTTGAGGATGCCTGGCTAGGACATTGCTGTTCACTACTGCAGACTTTATAAATGCTAATTATAATGCTAAATTATTATACTACATTTTAGACTTCTCTTTCTTCAATAAGATGAGGCTCTCATCAACCTTGCTTGCTGTAATTTTTTTATTTTATAAGCCAATGGTTTTTAGATTTTTTGACTCTTGGAATAACAACCAAACACATGGTACAAAACATTTTTCCTTGTTGTATAAGCTTTTTCCTATGTTTAAAAAAAAAAAATTTTTTTTTTTTTTGCTTTTTAAACATTTGTGTCAAAAACTAAGACCCAGACACACACACATTAGGCCTACACATTATCATGGCTATGATATCACGATAGGAATTTTTCCATTCCATTATAATCTTATGGGGCCACTGTCACCTGTTTGGTCCATTGTTTACTGAAAGGTTGTCCTGCTGTGTCTGACTGTATTTTAATGTGCACCTCCTCTGAGCCTGGAGTTATTGTAGGCCCTTAGGATACGGGCCTGTCAACCTTTTTCTCGATGGAACTTTCTCTTTGCTGATGTCTCTTTTCTGACCGTGTCTCCATCTGCATTTTGTCCCTTTTCCTTTCCTTGTGTCCACCCTCATCACCACTCTTCACAGTTCCCTCACTTAAACCCACGACAGAAGAACATGGCAGCATTATTTTAGTCGCTGCGTTTCTGTCCTAGAACGATGAGTTTTCCTATCTCAATTGTGAAGCGTTGACGAGGAAATAATGTCCTATTGGATAATATTCAGATTTTTAAGAGCCGCCCTTAAAGAAGCTTTTATTTCTCTCTGAGCAGCTTGGATCCCGAGCATACCTCAACAGTCTCCATTCTGCAGATTGACTTCTAGGTGTTTCCTTACACCATTCCTTCTCAGACGGAACATTCCCAACCTGGATTTGTCACAGTTCGTGGGAAACCGGGGTGCCACTTCTCTGCCTTCTCACTCATGTCTCCACCATTTAGCACAAGTTGGCCTCGTGCGCAGAAAGAGCAGGAGACGTGTTTGGGGCATTGTTTCAACTTATTAAAAATAAAGTTACTCATTACTTGTGCAGCATGCTTTCTGTTAGCTGATGGGCCACCATAGAGGCAAATTCCTCAGCTCAGATTGCAAGGCTAAGATGGAAAAACAGGAGGTAAAAGAGAGTATGCTGGACAAACTCACAAGTGGCACACTGAGAAGGAATGAGGATCTCTGTGATCGTTCCTTCTCAGGGTGAAAGAACTGTCAGAGGTGGGGCAGAAGCAACTGCAAATAGTTTGCTGCCCTATTAATCCTTCAGGGGAGGAAAACCTGTTCTGAGTACAAGAAGTAACAGCTGCAGTTCCACCAGCACATTCCACACCAGTCACAAGGAAGTTGATGAGAATTCAAATGCTCTGTAGGACAGAGGAAGAGATAACAGTAGGAAGGAGCTTCCCGAGAAAAACACCAGGAAAAGGGATTTGGAGACTTTCCTCCCTTAGAAAAGTGAAGAGTAAGCCACAGGTATCTGAGTACCTCGTTCACGTAATGGACTAGAGGTTAAAGAAGATGATGGTATTAGATGTCCATGGATGTTTGCACAAAGGGAAATGGCACCAGTGTTAAATAACTGGGAAGTTAAAGATAATATGAAGGGTGGCGCCTGTGGCTCAGTGAGTAGGGCGCCAGCCCCATATACCGAGAGTGGCTCGTTCGAACCTGGCCCCGGCCAAACTGCAAACAAAAAATACCAGGCATTATGGCGGGCACCTGTAGTCCCTGCTACTTGGGAGGCTGAGGCAAGAGAATAGCTTGAGCCCATGAGCTGGAGGTTGCTGTGAGCTGTGATGCCACAGCGCTCTACTGAGGGTGACAAGGTGAAACTCTGTCTCTAAAAAAAAAAATAATAATAATAATAAAGATAATAATAATAGTTAACACTATATGTACCACATATTTCAAAATAGCTAGAAAAGAGGTCTTAAAATATTCCCAGCACATAGAAATGATCAGTATTGGGGGAGATGGCTACCCTAAAGAGCCTGACTAGATCGTTACACATTCTATGCCTGTAACAAAACTTTGCATCTATTCCACAAATATGTATAAAATAATATGCATCAAAAAATAGTAATGTTCTCTGTCTAGGCTCCACCCAAGTTCAAACTGGTTTACAACACTTGAGTGAGATAATTTATTTACCCCAAGATAAAAGCCCTGTATGGGCAGCTCCCTTAGGAGTGTAGTAATTAAGCTCCTTTAGGAGACAGAAAGCAGCCATGTGAGAAGAAAGGCATTCCTGGCAGAGCAAAGGTGCAGATTCTTGGAGCACCTGATCTTCATGAGGGTTAAATAGTCCACATTTTTAGAAAAGGACCCTATTTTGCAATACCTGGCTGCACTGAAATCAGCTGGGGTGGTTGTTAAACATTCAGATTTAGGAATTCAGAGATTGAGATTTCTAGACCTCAACTCTTTTCTATTAAATCCAGGTTTATTGACAGACTGATGAATAACTCTATGTTAAAAAACTAGAAACGTCTTTTAAAAGAAAAAAACTCTTGCTCTCTTAGGCTTTGTCCCAATTCAAACTGTTTTGCAACTTTTGTAGGCTCTAAGGTAAGAGTTCCTGGGGGTCAAATGGGTTTCAACTTTGCCTGCAATCCCTGGTGATTAATACCCATTAACGTTTGTCTGGAGACGAAATCTCTCACGTGAGCCAAAGGGCTACCTGTCCTGGGGTTTCTTGCTCTGGAAACATCTCCCCTTGACGTCGGGCCTGAGGATCTGCAGACAGGAAGTCCTTCCCTGCCCTTGCACAGAACTGTTCCCCCGGACTTTGCACTCCTGACAGCCGCTGACGTTTCTCACATTACGCTATTTAGTTTCTCTCTCAGCAGATTGATGTACTTTGTTATGTTACTCTTTCTTTCTTCCCATACACTCTTCTTGCTAAACTCTTTCATTTCTTACAAATACATTGTAACAATTAATTCCTCATCCTTGTGTTTTTGTTTTTATTCAGTGGTAAAGCAAGTACAGCAAAATATTAATTATAGCACCTGGGTGTTAAACTCATTGGTGTTCACTGGACAGTTTTTAAACTTTCTGTAGGTTTGAACATTCCAAAAGTATGAAGGGGAGAGAGTAAAAAGTCTTCCCCTTCTTTTCACTTGATTTAAATCTAATTCTGAAAAGACAATCACTATTAACAATTCCTACCATATCCTTCCAGACGCAGTGTGCATACAACAAGCATATGTATTTTTTTCTTCCTGATAGCATATATTCTATTACATTAGGTGCAGAATCTATAAAAACAAGCCTGAAACTTGTTTTCTTTTTTCCAACACAACAGGAAATCTTTTCAAATCAGTGTTCAAAGCCCCATCTCATGTTTTCATTGCTACATGAAATTTCATTTTATCACTGTCTATGGAGCCAACCAACCTCAGAACAAAAATATTTGGGGAAAAACGTGAAGAGTTGCACCTGTACTGAACGTGAACAGACGTGAAATTTCATTTTATCACTGTCTATGGAGCCGACCAACCTCAGAACAAAAATATTTGGGGAAAAATGTGAAGGGTTGCACCTGTACTGAACGTGAACAGACTTTTTCTTCCTTGTCATGATTCCCTGAACAATACAGGTAACAACTATTTGCATAACATTTACATTGTGTTGAGTATTACAAGTAATCTAGAAGTATACGGGAAGATACGCATACGTTACATGCAAGTACTACATCTTTTATGTAAAGTATTTGCCCATCCTTGGATTTTGGTATCTCAGGGGGTCCAGGAACCATAGATACCAAGAGAGGACTGTGCATAATTAGTGCCACTTTAAGAAACATACATGCGGGCTTTTTCTAGTTTGATGGTTTTGTTGACATATGAGGTCGGATAATTAAGTTCGTGAACTCACCCTAGAAAAAGTGCTACGTAACTCATTGCTGAGTATCACTCTGGTCACCTTTGAAGTACTCCCCTTGGGGAGTTATACATTGATGCCAGTACCTAGTCCACCCTACAAAGAAATTTTGGGACTCTTTTTCTAGAATGGTCATCAGAGCTGTCATCATAGGAGGTCTGACAATTAAGTTCAGGAACTTATCCTAGAAAAAGCAGACTAGGCACTGGCATCCCCAACCTAATTTCCCAAGCTCATGTATGTTATATGCACAAATGTTACAATGGACATTCCTAGACTACTATCTCTTTCTACTTGGAAAAATATTTTAAAACAATAAAAATAACACAAATTTTAAAATAATGCAACATAACAACTATTTATATAGCATTTACATTGCATGAGGCATTATAATTAACCTAGAGATTGTTTAAAATACACAAGTCGATGTGTGTCCGTTATATACAAACACTAAGTGATTTTACAAAAGAGACTTGAGCAATAAGGATTTTGGTATCCATGAGGGTCTTGAAACCAATTCCCTACAGATACCAAGAGACCTTTAGATGAATTTGTGTTATAATTTCTGAATAATTATGAGGGAATTAAACCTTCACTCTGGTTCTGCGCTCCACTAATGCATGGCCTTCTCATGACGGGAAACACAAACTATTTCTAGGGTTCCAGACACCTGCTGAAGGCTTCACACGTCCGTCTCCACCAAAGCTCTCATATGGGCATCAGGTTTTCTCTTTGTGAGGTGAGTACACTGGAGAATAGTGGTGCAATCCTCTATGCAAAGGGTAAAAAATGTGGTTTAAACCATAATTAATAAATTAATTTAGAAATGATTCTGGGAGAGACTTTAAGAGCATGAGACAGAGAAACAGCTGGTGTGTCTGTGTTTGGTGTTGCTTAATATAAAGCTTGTGAATATTGAAAATAAAGTCTGTCACCAGCCAAATAGGACTTTCACCCAGATTGCTCCTGTTTAACGACTGTCTACCCCATAACATGTTTAGGAGAAATAAAGTGTTTTAGGTTCTTTTTTTTTATGCTGGATCTTGTATTTTATTCAGCTACATTACCTGCTTCCTAGAAAACCACTAGGACAATTCAGAAATTAATTCTATTACCATTTCCCAAGGTATGAAAAAACTCATCTACTTGCCGTGTGTTAGAAGTGAATGATCATGCTGGAGTTATCCAAGACCTTTCTTGATTATTTCAATAAAATGGTGTTGTTTCCAAGTTAAAAAACAACGGAATTATATGAATCAAGAGCCAAGGGACTTTTCAACACTAAATCACACTAATTATTTTCGTGTGATTAACACTAAACCTAACTTATGTAGGTTTAAAAATTAAGTAGGTGAGAGCAGGGAGGAAGGGATGGGTAGACTCACACCCAGTGGGTACAATCCATACTGTCTGGGTGATGGGTATGTTATAACTTCAACTCAAATGGCACAAAAGCAATGATGTAACCACATCATTGGTACTCCTGTAATATTCTGAAATAAGATTAAGAAAAAAAATAAATTTAAAATTATATGTACAGGTTCGGCACCTGTGGCTCAAGTGGCTAAGGCGCCAGCCATATACACCTAAGGTGGCGGGTTCGAATCCCCAGCCCAGGCCCACCAAACAACAATGACAGCTGCAACCAAAAAATGGCCAGGCGTTATGGTGGGTGCCTGTAGTCCCAGCTACTTGGGAGGCTGAGGCAGGAGACTCACTTGAGCCCAGGAGTTGGAGGTTGCTGTGAGCTGTGATGCTATATCACTCTACCCAGGGGGATAGCTTGAGGCTCTGTCTAAAAAAAAATAAAAATAAATAAAATAAATAAAATAAAATTATATGTACTACTAAAAAATTCCTTCCAATAATCATTTTACCACATTTAGATGATCATGTACTTTCTTTCTTTTTTTTTTTTTGAGACAGTCTCACTCAGTTGCCCTGGGGTTGAGCGCCATGGCGTCATAGCTCAAGCAACCTCAGGGTCTTAGGCTCAAGTGATTCTCTTGCCTCAACCTCCCAAGTAGCTGGGACTACAGGCACCTGCCACAACTCCAGGCTATTTTTAGGGCCTCGTTCATACTCAGGTTTGTCTTGAACCTGTGAGCTCAAGCAATCCACTCAACCTGGCCTCCCAGAGTGCTGGGGTTACAGGCGTGAGCCACCACACCTGGCCCAACCAGGTACTTTATTCTCCAAGCCAGAATACTTATGAGAGGGAAAGAAGGAGCTATTGATAATTATAGGATAGGAGAAATAAAATCCTTTAAATGAGAAATAGAAATGCAATCATGTGCCTTGTAATGACATTTCAATCAACAACAGACTGCGTATACTGCAGTGGTCTCAAATAATTTCCATACCATATTTTTACTGTACTTTTTCTATGCTTAGATGCAAAAATACTTAACACTGTGTTACAACTGCCTACAATATTCAACACAGTATCATGCTGTACAGGTTTGCAGCCATGCATATTTGTGTAATGTCGACCGAAAGAAAGCAACTGGGGCCAAATTAATATAATCTATATGGGCCAAGGTTGAACTGCAGCCCAGGGCATGTTTCCTACTTGCCTTGAGGGGTGCTCCCTTCCACCTGTTTTAACGAGCAGGTTTTAAAGGCAAAGGTCATAAAGTATGGGATGGGACACAGTTGTCTGACGGAATTCTCACTGCTTTACAGAAATATTATGGGTTAGTGATGTATGAGTTATGATGTCTGTGCATGGCATTTCATAGCTACTTGGCATCAGTTAGTCTGGAGCCCCCATAGCAATATATACATTTCACTGCGTAGTCACTAAGCACATTCAAAGTCTGTCTAATATGTCACAGAAGAAGGACTTGGTGGGGAATGTTTCTAGTGACTCACACCACAGTGATCCACCACCTACTCATAAGGCTACTTTTAGAGTTAGGATGAGGGTGATAGTATTATTTCTTATGAAATAATGTCTTTATATTACATCTGTGAATAACTAATATAAAAACCCTAACTTGAGACTGTTCCTGCACCAAGTTAGAATCGCATTTTCTCTTTGTCAATTCAACTTTATTTTCAACAAAAAGTCAAGCAGGAACCCTTGCTGCTAAATGTCCCATTAGCATTCTCTGACCTTCTCCACAGTGGCACTGCAACTGGGGACCTGCTGTGGCCATTGAGAGGCACAAAAGGGACAGAAAAAGCCACTTGACGTTCTGGAGTGGTCCAAATGCCAAGGAGCAGTCAGAGCATAAAGGAAAGAACAAAAATGAAGTAAAGAAGGTCCTGCCAGGCCGTGAGAGACAAGGAGAGGCCGGTCCTGGGGATCGAGGGCCACAAAATCATCTTTATCTAAAATCAGGGACATTTGCGAGAAATCTGGGGACATAAACATATATTTACAAATCACCCCTCCCCAAACCAAGCTATAATTCTTTTAAAAGGAAGCTCAAATCTTCAAAGAAATAACCCATGTAAAATTCAGGGGAAGGTTTCAACCTCAACAGCTATTGAATCCACGTATCACTGTTCTTAAATAACTGTGATGGGATAAAGTGGAATTAATTTGGAGGGAAACATTATATCCCTTAATTTAGAGAGACAGAGATTTGGGAGTGGGTGGCTAAAGGAAAAAATGAGAACTATCCACCTGGTGCCCCTCTCCTCTCCCCCTTATTTTCTCTCTGTATGAAAACATTCCAGGCCTTGAGTGAGGTGCTAGGGGAGTAGTCACAGCCCATCATTTTTTCCTCTGGCCAACAGGTGTTGGGAACAAAGAAGGTGGATGGCAGACTCCAGAATTTAGCAGACCCACCTCCTTTTCCAACTCATTTCTTTCTTGCCCGCCTCTGTGTTTGTAAAAGACTTGATTTCTCTGACTCCTGTCAGCTAGCAGTGGCCATGAGACACATTCCTAGCCAAAGAAACATAAGCAGAAGTCTCTGGTGCTGCCTTTTTTTCCTTCCTCTCTCTCTCACTGCTGGAAGTACAGCAGAACCCTGAAAATGAGAGGGCAGGAAGGTAGAAGGAAATTGGATGTGATGGTGTCCCTGAGGTACTCCACCACTTCAGGGCTGACCACCCCTGGATGTCTCAGTATCTGCTCAAACTACAGTAGAGGCACTCCGCACTCCTGAGGGCTTCAATTGCACATAATTCTAGCACTATAACACATCTCCTAGGACTCAAGCCACCGTTCAGTTGAATGCCAACACTAGGAGAGCAGCGACAAAAAAGAAGCAGGAAAAGCCGGTAGAAGACTCTTGCAAAAAAGAGTTAGAGGTGGGCAGATGTAAGACGAGGCAGTAACAGTGGGGGCAGAATGAAGGGGAAGACTTGAGATATTTGGACAAACTGGGCCTAACTGTCAGCTCTCCTGACTAAACCCCTCTGAAATGGGAAAAGGAACATAAAAATGGGAGAAAACCCACAGCCATGCTAAAAATTGAGAAGAGATTCTTTGTGTGAGTTATGAATGACCTTGATGAAACCAGATGAAAAGATAAATGCCTAGAGACAACATTTATGAGTCTCTAATGAGAAAAACAAAAGTGGACAACGTCCTGGCAGAACCCTACTATGCTCACGAAGGATAAGGAGTAGGACGGTGTAACGGTGAATTAAAGGGACACACTCCTGAGAACTGTATTTTTGGGAGTCACAGACTTAATGTTTGTGTGTCCCCCAAATTCATATTGAAACCTGGTTCCCGATGTCATGGTGTTTGAAGGTGAGGCCTTTGGTCTTAAGGGTAGAGCCCTTGTGAATAGGGTTAGTGCCCTACAAAAGGGGCCCCTGAGAGACCCCGGCCCCTTTCACTATGTGAGGACACAGCAAGAAGGCACAGTCTGTGAACCAGGAAGCAGGCCCTCATCAGACACTGAACCTGCCAGAACTTAGATCTTGGACTTCCCAGTTCCCAGAACTGTGAAAAATAAATTTCTGTTGTTTATAAGCAACCCAGCCTATGGTATTTTCTTACAGCAGCCCAGACTGACTAAGATTGTCAGTAATATTCAAAATCAACTATTCAGGGAGATTCCAAGCACTGTGCTGTTCTGGAAAGCAGAAGCAGGCAGCATGGTGAGATTCCTCTGAAACAACAGTGCAGAAGCAAGGCTTTCAAGGCACTGGGCAACAGAGTAAGAATGGAGGACAAAGTGCTAGCATATGGGCTATGCAAAGAGCTGGTGTGAGCACTACAGCTTCCGAGAAATAGGCAGACAAATAAATACTAAGTTCTTAAAAACAAAACAAAACACTAAGTTCTTGCTCATGTAACAGCCCAGAACCATATGACTTCTTTACTCACCTGAATCTGGTGGTAATGCAAATGTACACCAATCAGTCCTCTAGAAGAAAGAAAGAAAGAAGGAAAGAAGGAAGGAAGGAAGGAAGGGGAGAGAAGAAGAGAGGAGAGGAGGAAAAGAAAGAAATGAAAATTTTAATTGCAATTAAATTATCCCCGGGAAAAAATCCAGAGATAACCAGGGATAATTCACCCTTTCATCTGGTTTCATCAAGGTCATAAAACAGCCACCCTGTTTATGGTCAAATAGGTAAACACCAAAGACAAAATGACATCTTCTTATATAAGAAGCTATAGATAGAAGGAAAAAAGGGAGAGCTTATGAAAATATTCTAGAGAATGTATTGAAAAAGATTTGGTACAGGAAGACAAGTTTCAGGTGAATTTCTTGTGCTTTTCACAAATTTGAGAAAACATAGACTCATTAAAATTACAGACTCAAAGGCAAAGGATGAGAAGTAGGCTCATTTATTTAAAAATAAATCTGAATTTGATAGAGAAATAATGCAAGGAAATAAATAATACAATAGGAGGCAACATTTCATTGGAAATAGTTATGGCTGGAGTATACAATGTAGGAGCTATCAGTGGTATGGAGAACAAGTTTTGGAAGCTTTCTCAGACTACAAAGAAAAAAATCAAAATGTTGAAATGTCAAGAAATGTGAATACAGATGATTGGTCTTAGTTATTCAACATATGGAGAAAAGAATAAATAGAATAAAATCAGTATTCTGAGACATAATAGAAAAAACTTTTCTGATTCTGATTTTACAGATTCGGGGAAACCTACTGAGGAAATATTTCAATTTACCCATAATCTGCGAAACATTTTTAAATGTTATGGCTAGGAGAAGAATCCTACAAATATATCAAAGGCAAAAAAGTGGATTTATTATACTTTGTATGGTTTAAATGTTTGTATCCCTCCCAAAATTCACACATTGGAATTCAAACCCTCAAGATGATGGTTGTAGGAGGTGAGGCCTTCAGGAGGTGCCTTAGGTCATGAGGATAGAGACTTCATGATTGGGCTTAGTGCCCTCATAATAGAAACTCCAGAAAGCTAGCTCTTCCCTTGCACCATGTGGGGCACAGCAAGATGCTCCATCCATGAACCAGGAAATGGGTCTCCTCCAGACCCTGTATCTTCCAGAACTTTGACCTTGGACTTCCCAGCCTCTAGAACTGTTTATATAAATAAATTGCTGTTGTTTATAAACCACCTACCCAAGCTGTGATATTCTGTTATAGCAACCCAAATAGACTAAGACATTACTGGTGAAAAATTCCTCTACTGAAATTAAAAGAAACTCAAATTAGCTTAAATTTGAGAAAGAAATATTTTGATTCATGCAATCTAGTTAGTCCAGGATGAATTTGGTTTCTGAGTCAGCTGAATCTAAGCTTCAAATGGTGTTCTATTTTTCAGTTCTGTATGGCTCTGCTTACATTCATATTCATGTTCATTCTCTCCCCACCTCACCCCCAGACTCCGTCTCATCTATCTCAATATAGCTGCCAGTAACCCCGGACTCACATTCCTCCACTTACCAAACCTAACAGAAACAATTATTTTTCCCAACTCCTAAATTGACCCCGTGGGAGATTCTATGGGCTCTGAATTCTATGCTTTCCCCACTGGAGAAGCAGTCGGTGCCCCCAGTAACTGTGGCTCTCTAACTGACCGTCTGCATCATATGCCCACCCCTGTGAGAGCAGGGAGTGGGGTGAGATCCTCCATGTCATCATTACTGACGGGCTCCACGGGATCATGTGGATTTTCCCAAAAGAACCAGAAGAACTAAGTGGGGAAAAAACTAACCACTACAGTTCACTAGGGCACAAAGGAGGAAAACTCAGTTTGGCTCCAGATATTCCTCTGTAATTGTAAGTACTGAGCAGCAATTTTTTTTTTTTTAGTTTTTTTTTGGGGGGGGAGGGGAAACAATTAAAAGAAATCTGTGTACAGACAACATAATATATGTGAAAGTCACAAAAGCACTCTCAGGTATGCAAAGATCCCAAACCGGCATCTAAAAAAACCCCAAAATGACTCAAAGAAGAATTCCGAACAAATAAGAAATGATAAAAAAAAAATAAGGATAGCGAATGACAACAAACGTGAGTTTAAATCCAATCAAATCTAACCAAGGCCTCATTTTTTTCCCACTAATACACATTTTCACTTCCGAGAAAGTAGATCCAGAATGAGACCAAAGAATAAACATAGAACATGTAAGACAGAAAGGAGAAGGATTAGCAGATTATGGCAAATGGTGAGCTATTAGAATATAATATTTAAGAGACGGGAACGTTTGGTGTGATGATGAGGATAAAGTGTAGTCCGGCAAGTATGTGAGGGTCATTCAAGTTTAAAATGTCAAAGAATTGAGAGGAGAGGGTCTCGGGATACTGTCACAGGGACATGGGCTTTACTCAGATGATGCAAGGAGTCTAGAAGGTAGAAATCTGGGCTAAATACCAAAGCAGTCCTTGAATACGGCCATAGGTCCAGCAGGCATGGATAACACCAGTGATCTGGACTTTGAGTAGGATGCAGATCACAAGAGGACCATGTGAAGGGGAATGGGTTGTGAGTGCAATGGGATCGGGGAGTCTGTTGATCTGCGTAGTACCTGGTGCTTGGTGAATGAACACCCGCCCCTTGAGAAGGCTCTAGGAGAAGAGTGGGTCCTCCAGTGAGAGCAGGAGGTGGAAGGATGGTTCAGAGAAGAGATTAAAGATAACAGAGTTTGTTTACCAGAAACTGAATGTTCCAAAGGGTACACAAGGAATGTTTGGAAAGAGGAAGACTATATGGATTTAGGTCAAGAAGACGCCAATATAGGAACGCGAGCAAGCATGGGAGTGATTAGGTGACAGGAAGAGCTTGCATTCTGAGGGGGAGCGGGGTTGGAAGGGATGAAATGCCTGGCAGGATTAGAACTCTGCAGTCAGTGTGTTTCTGGGCAGGCTGACAATAAACAGCTTGCTGAAGTCAGCGGCTTTGTCGCCCATTCCTTCCTCCAGCTGTTACCTGCAGTAAAAGATTATTAGCCTAGGACAGAGCTTGCCCTTCGCGCCAGCAATAGCAACACAGAGCTCCCTTGTTTCCATGTCCTAATCCAGAGGTCATTCCTCGGTCTTAGAACACAAGCCAGTCCTGCGCTCCATCTTGGTGTTTTTCCTCACTCCTGCCAATCGTGTTTTTCATTTTTCAAGAGGAAGCCTTTTGAAAGGTTGTGTTGATTCCCTGTATTCTCCCACAGTGACCAGGCGAGCAACCACCAGGATCTGGCTCAAGCTTCGCTCAACAGCCCCAGTTCTCAGAATGCTGAGAGCCGTCTGTGCCAGAAGTTTCACGTTCATGTACGAAGTCATTTTCATTCATGGAGTTCATTCAGAGTTGATACGGCTCACACAGTGCACCTTGTTTTGCTGCAAGGGCTCTCGTGCTACATTCGAGCTTATAAAGACAAAAACTATAAAACATTCTATTAAAACAGCACCATTTCAAGGCAGACAATATTCTTTACTGTTTGTACAGCTCTCTCAAAAGAAATCCAAACAATTGTAAACACTGTATAGGTATTCATAAAAGTAGAAAAATCAAGAATGTCTGTAGTCAAAAAGACAGAGTGTTTGATACAACTCTCAAGTGTTGGCAAGAATGTAGACAAATTAGAACTCTTATACATTGCTGGTGGGAGTGTAAAGTGATACACCCACTTTGGAAAACAGTTTGGTAATTTCTTAACATGGACTTAATCATGGAGTAACCCTATGCCCCAGAAATTCCACTCCTAGGTATAATATACTCAGGAGAAACTTGTACACAAATGTTGGTTGCAGCAGTATTCATACTAGTCAAAAAACAAGAAATAATCCAAACGTCCATCAATTGATAGAAAAGATAAATAAAACATGACATGTTCATATAATAGAATATTATTTGACAGAAAAAAAAATAATGCTTAAGTACCGATACCTGCTATAACATAAACTTTGAAAACAATATGCTAAATGAAAAAAAATCAGACACAGAAGACTACCTATATGTGATTCCATTTGTATCAAATGTCCATGCTAGAAAAATCTATAAGCAAATTTTCAGAATAGGCAAATCATACAGCACACTTTAAGTGGGTAAATTTCATGATAGATTAATTATAGCTTGAAAATGCTTTTAAAGTTATCGAAAATTAATTCTATTTTATACCATAGATGTGGCATATAGTGGGCACCCAACAAGTGTTAGCTGAATAAGGAAATGAAGAAATTAATAGGCTTATATTGACAAAATTTACAAACTATGCCTTGGTAAACTTTAGTAAAACATTAATTATTTTTGCTATCAATTTGAAACGGGTTACAACTGAGGCAGAAACAAAATTGATCTCTGCATAAGCAGTGTTAATGCTTCTGGAGTATAGCCTTTCATTCAAATAAAACAGCCCCAAGGATATTTTAGTGTCCATCCATCTCAGTCACCAGTAAATAATATTCTTCCCTTGAGACACCTAGCATAATGATGTGAATAATTAGTTAAAATCACTGAACTCTGTCCTCAGGATTCTTTTTTTTTTTTTTTTTTGAGACAGAGCCTCAAGCTGTCCTCCTGGGTAGAGTGCTATGGCTTCACTGCTCACAGCAACCTCCAACTCCTGGGCTTAAGCGAGTCTCCTGCCTCAGCCTCCCAAGTAGCTGGGACCACAGGCGCCTGCCACAACGCCCAGCTATTTTTTGGTTGCAGCCATTATTGTTGTTTGGCGGGCCCAGGTTGGATTTGAACCCACCACCTTAGGTGTATGTGGCTGGC
>CAUYQV010049148.1:0-40104 GCA_963574575.1 Galagoides demidoff | reverse complement strand
AGGGCACACGTGTTCACACTCAGCGCCTGTGGCTCAATTGGCTAAGGCGCCAGCCACGTACACCTAAGGTGGCGGGTTCGAAGCCCCAGCCTGGGCCCGCCAAACAACAATGATGGCTGCAACCAAAAAATGGCCGGGGGTTGTGGCGGGTGCCTGTAGTCCCAGCTACTTGGGAGGCTGAGACAGGAGACTCGCTTGAGTCCAGGAGTTGGAGGTTGCTATGAGCTGTGATGCCATGGCACTCTACCCAGGGGGATAGCTTGAGGCTCCGTCTCAAAAAAAAAAAAAAAAAAAAAGACATCACCTGTGTAACTGAAAGTGCGAGTTTTCGGGAACGGCAGCGCCCACTGTTCTCTGTTACAGTAGCTTCCACCTGTGACCGCAGTGGGGGGCCAGGGTACCCACAGGCAACTCTTCTCTTTCAAACCAGAAAGGGTCTCTTAACTTAGGATTGGGCCCAGGCAGCTATAGTAAAATAATAATGATAACAATAATAAAACAACACAAACACAAGGTACAAACATTGAGTTTGAGTCATTTTCTTTATCTTTGTGAGGGCTATTTCCTCACAGCTCCCAGCAGGGCTGTCCAGAGCCCTACATGGTGTAACCCACATGAAACGTGGCAGCCCAGCGCTGCCGTCTGCACTTCCTATCCTGTCACCCTTCAAAGACCTCTGCCCCTGTCACTCACCAAAACTTCCCTTCTGCCTAACACACAAGTCCCGCTGTGTCACTGCTTCTGCACACAAGTCGTCTCTGTGACAGGTGACTTCCACACACTCTCACACCCTCTGCCCACTCTGGTCTCTTCCCAGCTGACAGTCCTCTCGTTTGATTTGCAGGTTTGTCTTACTCCACAGCATGTCCCAAAAGTCTCCCCTGAAGTCACTATACATGGGACAAATGCTAAATTGTCCCATTTATTTACCCTTACTTACAAAAATCTTCATTATAAAATTTTATGAGATCTTTACACAATATTTTCTACACGTTGGTGACCTCTGTGAAATTTTCCATCTTCCCTATACCTGGTGACTTTAGAGGTAACCCTGTACCACTGCTGGCTAGCATCCCTGGGGGGGGAAATAGTCACATGAGACACCCTCTCATCTACTTCCATGAATAACTCCAGCCTCCCTGCTGATAGCCATCTAGGCTGGGGATCCAAAAACTATGGCCCCTGGGTCAAATCGGCCCATTGCCCAGTTCTGTAAATAAAGCCTTACTGGAACACAGCCACATTCATCTGTTTATGTCCTGTCCACAGCTACTTCTGTGCAAAAACAATAGAGTTCGGCTGCAGAGAGACCACAAAGCCTAAAGTATTTACTAACTAACCCTTGACAGAAAAAGTGTGCTAACGCTTAAGGCACATTTGTGTCCCAAGTCACACTTGTATTTGTGTCTCCAATTAATCCTGCCAATCTGTCTCACAGGCCCCTCTGACGTGACAGTGGACACTTTATGATAATCATCTCTATAATAACTCATGGCGCATTTGGAGTTAATGGAAACAGGCCCCACCCCAGGAGGGAGGATCCCTCCCAACAGTGCCTCCTCTCCCACATTCCTGTGACAAGGCTAGGTCAGTCCTCCCCTGGCCCCAACACACTGCCTCTCTAGTCTTTCCTTGAACCACAGTTTTTTTTCACTTCGAATAAGGTCATGCGTAGCTTAATGATGGGGATACATTCCGGGAAATGCGTCATCAGGAGCATCTGTTGTCATAAGAGCATCACAGAGTATGTCTGCACACACCTAGATGGCGCACCCACTGCACAGTGAGGCCGCAAGCCTGCACAGCATGCACTGTACTGAATACCACAGGCAGCTGCAGCACAGTGGGAAGTGTCTGTGCCTCAAAATGTATCTGAGCAGAAAAGATACAGTAAGATCACAGTGTGAAGACAACAAACGGCACACTTATTCAGGGTGCTTAGCATGAATGGAGCTTGCCGGACGGGAAGCCGTTCTGGGTAAGTGGTGAGTGGATGTGAAGGCCGAGGGCGTTACTGTACACTGCTATGGGTTTTGGAAACACTATACGTGTAGGCTACAATAAACTTATTAAAATAATAAAGTAGCTGTGCAATGACATTACTACGGCTATGATGTCACTGGGTGGGAAGGACTGTCCAGCTCCATGATAACCTTATGGGACCATTATTGTCACTGCAGAAAGGCGGTAATGTGGAGCTACTGTGCTACAATAGCCTCCGGTTTCCCATTCTCTCCTGACTCACCTTCCTCTCCTTTATCCTCCCCCTGTGTCATTCATTTTTCTAACCTACAAAACCCTCCCCTCTTTTTTCTCCCTTAGGGTCCTCTAAGATATGCCCCCTAACTCTTCAGCTACATCTAAAATCCCGTCCTCCTTGGCATCCCATACTCTAAGCCAGCCACCTGTACTAGGATTTCCAAGATGGGAAGGCCAGTGTACACCTTCAAGATTGGAAATGGAGCCAAGGCAGCCACATTAAATAAATTATATCTTAAGTATTATGCTAGAGCCCAAGTCAACCACTACTTCTTGAGTCTCCTGTCTATCAGACAGAACTGATTACTTGTTGTTTTCTGCCACCTGGATTTATTTCACTTCTATTAGAAACCTTTGTTATATCCCATCCCCTCTACTAGGCTATGAGCTCCCTAAGGCAAGGGATGCTTTAAGCAACCTTGAAGCTCTATTCCTTTGCCTTACTGAATAGCACACAGTAGGCACTCAATAGATGTCTGCTAAGACACTAATACTTTGTAAACTGTAAAATGCTACACAAGTATCAGCTGTAAAAAGAGGAACCTAGTTCAGTCCACTACTCACTTCCTACCATCCAAACATAAACTGGAGGTGGAAAGAGTTGCTGGGTAAGGATTTGGTCAAGTCCTTAAAAATGGCCTTTTCAGGTGTTGTCTCAGTAATGGGCCTCGTTCATATTCCCTGCCGGACACAGGGGCCTTTCCAGTAGTACCAACCAGGACAGAAATGGGGATGGAATAGGGAGAAGGGAATTAGGAAGGAAGATGATGGGTTATTTACACAGCAATTAAGAAACCACGCTCAAGTTATTCAATCACACTTTTTTACTGAAGCATACCATATGCCCAGCACTATATTTGTGGTATTCATAGCAAGCTTTTTGTGGTATTAGGTTGGTGCAAAAGTAATTGAAGTTTTGGAGCATTTTAAATTATTAATTTAAAATGTTTAAATTTTAAATCATTATAACTAGGCTCTAGCATATCTTTATTAATTGAAACAGGCACCATAATAATCAATACATTGTTACCAATAAGATATGTTTGTTTCCTCCTGTAGCATAAAAATCTAGGCTTCAGGATTTAAAGAATTCTTGGAAAGCATTTTCTATATCCTGCTAGTTGTGGAAGTGGCTTCCTGCAAAAAGTTGTTGAGATGCTTGAAGAGGTGGCAGTCAGTTGGCAAGATGTCACGTAAATATGTCAGATGAGGCATAAGTTTGCAGCCCAATTCGCTCAACTTTTGCAGTGCTGGTTGTGCACATGCAGACGGGCATTGGGGTGGAGAAGAACCTGGCCCTTTCTGTGGACCAGTGCCAGCCACAGGCGGGGGCAGTTTCTGGTTCATCTCGTCCACATCTGAGCAGGCTCAGACG
The DNA here is from genome assembly GCA_963574575.1 of Galagoides demidoff. Taxonomy (NCBI): domain Eukaryota; kingdom Metazoa; phylum Chordata; class Mammalia; order Primates; family Galagidae; genus Galagoides; species Galagoides demidoff. The sequence goes on along the minus strand of CAUYQV010049148.1, from coordinate 36,470 downwards.
TGATGGTTTCTCTGGGATTCATAAAGCTGTGGTGGATCAGACCAGCAGCAGACCACCAAACAGTGACCATGACATTTTTGGTATAAGTTTGGCTTTGGGAGTGCTTTGGAGGCTCCTGTCCATCCAAACGCTGAGCTGAAAGGCTCTGGCTGTCATATAAAATCCAACTTTCACCACATCACAATCTGACCCAGAAATGTTTCATTATTGTTGTGTAAATAAGAGAAGACAACACTTGAAAATGACAATTACTCAGATTTTCAGTCAGCTCCTAGGGCACTCACCGACTGAACTTTTGTACCTTTCCAATTTTCTTCAAATGCCAGTGCCCCTAGAAGGGTGGATACCGAGTCCCTCGGCACCTTCTCATGTAGTTGTCAAAGATCAGCTTCGATGGTTGCTCTCTATTAGTCGCTATCAACTTCCGATGGCCTGCCGCTACCCTCCCCAGCTTCAAGGCTCTCCTCTCCTTTGCTGGACCTCTCAGACCACGGCTGTGCTGTGTGTGTGTCAGCACTTCCTGGGCCAAACACGTCCTTAATGTTGCAAGTTGTCTCCACTGCCTTATGACGCATTTTGAACTCAAATAAGACAATCACTCAAATTTGTTTTTTTGTCTAACACCATTTCCATAGTCCAGAGTAATAAAAATAAACAAAAGAAATAAAGGGGGAAATCTGTATTAAAATTACGTCTAACGTAACCACATTCACTTAAGAATGTATTCCAGTATCAAATGGCAAATTGCAAGAACACAAAAACCACAATTACTTTCACTCCAGCCCGGTAAAAGAGGATGAGAAGAAGAAATTTAATATAAAGAGAAAGTTAAAGGGTAATTTGAGCTTCCTAGTATATTGAGAAAAAGAAACCTTAGAAAGAGGCAACCAGCTGCCCCAAGTTGCCAATGAAGAAAAATCAAAAAGAAAAAGAGTGAGGCTGCACCAAAGGCCTGAAGTGAGGCAGAGGAATCAGGTGCTGACATCAAAGGTATTCATTACTATTTGTGGTTTACAATTTTGTTTCCAGGAGAACCTTAGTTTGAGAGGATCTGGGCAGTTCTGTTTGAGGACAGGAGATGGAATTAACAAATTCTCTTTAGACCTTGACTAATTTTCTGTTTTTTAATATGGGCCCATATGTAAGATGGATCAAGTGATCCAATGCTTTCAGCTTCTCCTTATATCATCTCCTTTGCAAAAGCCATTAACATCTAGTACGTAAGAAGGCTGACAGAATATGAAGAACAGATTAAATACGGAATGACCACCTGGCCGGAGCCTGTGGCTCAAAGGAGTAGAGTGCTGGCCCCATATACTGGAGGTGGCAGGTTCAAACTCGGACCCGGGTCTAAAACTGCAATGGAAAAAACTTTGGAGTCCTCATGATGGAAGTTCACAAATCTCCTTTTAGCCATTTATGACCTATTTGACCTTGTGGAAAACGCACACAGAGCACACCATGTAAAATGATGCGTGTGCACACACAGATGTACCCACAAATGCAGAGACATGTGCAAACAGCAGGCGCCTGTGAGGAGACGGCAGCAATCGCCCTGAGATGGTGACAGTGTTAGCGATTTCTAGTTCCTTCATTTTTTCAATTCTATAATAAGCATCTCTCACTATTATGGGGGGAGATAGGGAACAACTGTCCCCTGTCCCCAAAAAAATCTGGCTTTTTTTTTTTTTTGCAATAGAATCCTTCATGGCATTCTTTATTACGCGGTGAACTAACTTCTCTGTTGATCAGCACACCTGCTGCCTGTCGGGTTATTTCCTCCCTAGTAAGTGAAGACTTCCCCAGCTCCATGACACACAGATCCCATTTTCTACAGTATTTCATCATAAAGGCATGTAAACTTGCTCTTTAACAGCTTATTATTCTTAGATATTACACATTTAATTTTCTTACTTGTGGGGAAATTACACCACTGAGATATAAGGAAAATTGCAGCCAACTATAATAATTCTATATTGGGGTGGGAACAAAGGAAGGGTGGGAGTTTTGTACTTCATTTTCAATGAATTTTCAATAACTTCCAAATGTTTATGCTTCCCAGGTTTATTCACACCTGTGGAACAAAAAGTAACAATACTTTTATTGTTTTGTAAGCAATGGGCTATTTATTTTACTAGAATAAATTGTGGGGGGTTTTCATAACGTTTATCCCTTTGAGAGCGCAGTGATTAATTCATAAAACACAGAGTCCATTCTGTTATTATTCAGTGTGTTAGACTGACTCAGCTCAAAGACGAGGCTGAAATACAACGGACACAATGAATTAAAACACTTCCAGTGGAGTGCAATCCCACATAAAATGGCAAAGGTACTTCTTTAAAAGATTCATGTATATCAGTGAATATTCTTGGCCATGACCTACATATTAAAAATAAATTCAGGAGACATTTCATTTATTTATCCAAGGTTTCAAAATTTAAATAATACATAGGATTTTAGAACAAAAACAAACGATACCTTGGAGATCATGCAGCCTCGCCACTTCACAAAGAGGAAACAGAGGCCAGAGTGTGAATGGTTTCCTCCAGGGGTGTAGCCGTCTAGGACCCAATCATGCGGCCACATCCCACATCTGACAAGGCTGTCATCCAGCAAGGACAGCAGGAAGAGTCTAGAAAGCATCACTGTACTTCCAATTTCCAAACACTGTTTTCTGGAAAGAAGTTAATTTCTTTCTTTACATGTGATGACTAGAATAGGGAAAAGCCCACCTCTTTAGGCTACGGAAAGAAACCAGTACAAGCAATCCCTGAGTTACAAATACCCGACTGACATACAGATCACCCGTAACCAAAGACAGCATTATTACATGTGATAGGTAAACGTACCTGTCCCACCTTCCATACACATTCAACTTAAGAACAGACCTACAGAACCTATCTCATTTGTAACCTGGGGACAGGCTGTACTTCACAGCTACCTGGAGGGTGGCACTGGGACCGCTCAGGGACACTGGAGTTCTGGGATTGAAAATACACTGCACACTTATGAAAAAAGTTTGATTTCCCAGTTTCTATGCCATCACCTTCAATCAACCACTTCTATTTTAAATTTAAGCTTTTCTTAGCCTCAGTGTAAATGAAATAAAGACCCAGATGTGGATGGTCACCAGTTCTGCGGCAGATGCTAATCCTCTCATGCGTAGAAAGAATGAGTCCATTGCTGTGCATGGTACCAGTGTGCTTTCCTAGTTCTAAGGGACCCCTTTGTAGCTGTCACTGCATGTGCCCATTTCTCTGTGAAAGGGGAGTTCTGCCATAGGTCTCTCTACTGTTTCTTTTAACCAAAGACGCATTAAATTCTATGCACAGAGTTCTGTGACTCTGATTACATCAACAGGCACATTTCCACTAACCAGATGGGTGACCCTGAATATCTTATATCAGCAATCGAGAACTAAGTACCTTTACCCAGAAAAATGAAAACTCAAGACTAGACAACATTTCTTTCAAATAAAAAGCATTATTTGGCCCACGAAGTTTGGGAAGAGATTGGGAAAAGCTGTAGGCACAAGGGTTCAACTGGCCAACATTTTTATTATTACGAATCTAATCCTTATCTTTATGCCCCCCTTTAAACAATGAAACAGAACAATAAAAATCCAAGAACTCGCCAATCTCCACCTGACATAGTAAGCTTTTCCAGAATAAGCAACTTTGTAAGGGATTCTACATTGTGCCTTCTTTATGGCATCCACATTTGGCCTATTAAACATGAAAAATTATAAAGTAGGACTATGGAACAAAATATAAGAAGTTCAACCCATAAGGGGAAATCAGCAGCGTGTATCACTTGTGGGTGTGAAGGATATTGTACCACTTGAGGCTGTAAACTCTACAGAGGCCTGAAGTATCCTAGGAGCCTTCTCTCCCACATTTATTACATTTTCAACAGCAGCAGTGAACGCAAGGAAACACCAGTGCAAGAGGAGGTAGTCCTCACGCAACTGGAACTGCCAAACCACTATTCCCTTTTTCTTTCTTCAAAATGTAAGCCAATTTGATGAAGCTGAATATAACCCAGTCTTAATCTGATGTCTGCTTTCTAACAAATTATGTTAGATGTGCACAAAAACAAGTTTTGAAGGCTGGAAGGTGACCTGCAATATAATTCTTTCTGGCAGAAAGTACATTAGCGTATTAAAGACTCAGAGGATAAACAATAAAATGCAACCACTACAGGTATTTGTGCAGAGAAACGCTTTCCCACCTCCCCATTAGCATCCTGAACGACTGTCCCCTTAACTACACTTTACAGAGCGGCAGGTGGATAATCGCCTAGGTCTTCCACAGATCTACTAGCTTATCACTATTTCTGGCTTTTTATCAATTAAAAAAAGTCATCTATAAGAAAAGGGGAGACAGAAATCAAACAAAGACCCCAACAAGAGTAGTATAGAGTTGACTATCTAGAGGAATAATAATATCAAACCAAGAAAAAGATGCAGGTCTTAGAACGGAGTTCAAATAAATGACTTCATGGTTTGTTTCAGACCTGAATCCTGATCACAAACGTTCCAAGTGTGACACAGTGGACAGATTATGTAACTTCTTTAAACCCCAGTTAAATAGGAATACCAAGGCCTGTGTTAAAAGATGCTAACTGAGATGAAATGAGCCCACATACAAAAGCGCTTGGCCCAGTGTCTGGCCTGGCCGTGCTACAGGCATTCCAGATGCTCGCTTTCCACATCCCTAGCTCTCCGCAGCCAGAGGAGTGAGAAGGGCAGGGAGGCCGAGAGAGAATCACAGAAATCAAGGCTACCTAGGTCACTTTGGTTTTATATTACAAGGTACTAATTTTCTGGGAAAAAGCACATTAGCATATTAAAGACTGCATTATGAAATTTATACTAATTTTTATTAGTATAAAAAGACTAATAAGTATTTTTAGTAGGCAGTCCTAAAACACAAAAATGAAAATGAGGAAGATCACCATGTGTCAACAGAAGCAATTCAAGGGCATAGTTATGCAAGGGTATCCAATGAAGTGACTGAAATCTTCCCAAAAACAAGCTGAGAGAAGGAAGAAGAGGAGGAGGGAGGGGAGGGAAAGAGCCAAAAACTACCCGAAAGTTAGCTGTGACTTTTTACAAATGCAACAGAAAAATATCCATCTGATAGGGTCTGCAAGGAAGTCACAGGTGCACTCTGAAAAACAGGATTCTCAGAGTTACTGTTACCACTGGTTATTTTCTATGGAGCACATGTAGAGAAACTAATGCATGGCCAGGTGTGGTGGCTCATGCCTGTTATCCTAGCATTTTGGGAGACAAAGCAGGAGGAGTGCCTGAGTTCACAAGTTCAAGATCAGCCTAAGCAAGTATGAGACCCCATCTCTACTAAAAATAGAAAAACTAGCCAGGCATGATGGCAGGCTCCTGTAGTCCCAGCTATTCAGAAGGCTGAGGCAGGAGGATCACTTGAGCCCAAGAGTTTGAGGTTGCTGTGAGCTATGATGCCATAGAACTCTACCCAGGATGACAGAGTGATACTGTCTCAAAAAATTTAAAAAAAAAAAAAAAGGAGAAAGAAACTAAAGTACAACAGTTTCAGGTACACACTTCTATGTATGCAAAGGTGTATATTAATCATGAATTTTCCCAACACTAGGAAGTAGCGAGGATATCTGCTTCAAAGCCCACAGTTGTTGCAGAAAACAGAGGCTACAGTTTGGTTCTGTCCACAGCGCAGCCACTGTCATCCCCCCTCCGAACCTATGATGCTTCACCTGCATGGTTTTCAGAGAACCATCTCAAATGTCTGCTAGTGGAAGTGTGCTACAACCCTGGCTACCTAAACAATCCATTTTCTCTCTAAGGCAGAGACATTGTATCTGCCAACTGCATGGATCAAATATCCCCAGTAATAATGAAAAGTAATATGACCTTTATTCCAGGCTTCAGCTCAAGATGCAGAGCTTGGGGTAGATCAAACAAAGCCATGATATTACAGCTGCTCTTACCTCTGCTTCTCAAGCAGGTGATATAATTAGCCATGTATTATGCTCAGCAACTAATACATGCATGGACTTGTCCAGGAGGCATCCCCATTTCATACAGGAGAAGACCAATGATTCTAGTCAATTCCTTAATGAACGCCCCACCCCCAAGCTGGTAAATGACAGAGGCAAGACTCCAAGCCAGGTATGTTTCACCTCAAGACCTATTCCCTTCATCACCATAGCTTCCAACTTTGTGCACATCAGGAATTTAGATATTGTTGAATTTATTCCAAAATCTGACATGTGTTTAAGACTGTGAAAACAGGTTTTGGTTTTAACTAAATCCGACACAGTATACGTTTCTCTGACAGATGAGCTACCTGTGAGTTGAGAGCAGGACTGGGCCTCATGGGTGATCTGATCCTCATTACACCCTTGAGCAGTGAGACCTTGAGGTGTGGGGCACCCACACAGTTGAGCAGTCAGGTGAAGACTAGGTGAGCCACAAATGCTGGCCAGAGCACAGGCCTGAGCTGCAGAGTCAGGGTTCTGGCCAAGTTCAGATTTCCATCTGGGGTCGTTTCCCATATGCAGATTTTGCAGAGTTAATGTTCTGTCCACAACTGTGGCAAATCAGTAGGAAATTGCAAAGGGGAGTGTATTCCCAGTGCTTTGTCATACTTGAGGAAATGAAAGGATTTAAGCATATCTGGCTTGAATAAATATTTTCTCTATAAAAGTTAATCTACAATTACATTTAATGTGAAATATTATATAGAAAAACATCCCACGTGTTTTTGTTGCTGGAGGACACTTTATGGTTTGTGTTTTATTACTGGTCCCTGGCGTGAGTCTAAAAAATTCCCTCCGGGGAAGTTTATTCCGGATAATGGATGACTTTAGCCATGAGCATTTCCAGTAACCTCAGACACAGGTTCTCATGGGCATGGCGGGTGTATCACGTTGTTCAAAGGCCTGTGATATCTGCTTTTCAGTCTTGCAAATATAGCCCTGCCATGTGGCAGCTCCCTGGCCTTGACAAAACAGAACGTAAATACGTGGGAACACTGCCCACACCACTTTCCTGCTTACCCACAGCACGCTGTGGGACCTAATGTTTTGTGAAACCAAACACTACCCCAAGACCTCTAAACTTCTTTCTGTAACGTTCTAATACACTAAACAATATTTCTCCAGACTGCAAAGTTTATCACATAAGGATTAAGCTTGAAAGTTTACCAAGTTTCATGGATTCTCCTTCATACCATAATTAGGTTAAGTTACAAATAAATGCTATAGTTGGAGATCTGAGAAAAAAAATATTCCCAAGATGAGCCAGGTCTCCTCTGTGGCCTGCTTACACCAGCTCTATGGTCTGTGTGTGTGTGTGTGTGTGTGTGTGTACCCCAGTTGGAGAAAGACGGGGACATGATGTTAAAGACACCAGGGACCACTGGAAATCAAGCCAAGAAACACCAAGTGAAATGTACACGTGCAGGCCGCACCCCACCCTCTCCCCCTTTTCCTCCTCAAAGTGATTTTCCATTTGCTTTTCCTGGTGGAGACTGTGTCTCAGAACTCCTGCCCTGCTGCAAGGTATCTGTCCTCTGGACCCCTGAAAGGCTATCCTTTCTTCTTCCCATGATAATGGACTCCTTGGAATTGATAACAAATTCCTGATACAGTTTGGGTATTTGCCCCCTCCAAAACTCACGTTGAAATTTGATCCCCAGTGTCGAAGTGGAGCCTGGTGGGAGGTGGTGGGCATGGGAGCAGATCCCTCCGAATGCCATGGTGCCCATCCTTGCAGCAGTGAGGGAGTTCTGTTAGCTCCTGTGAGATGTTGGGTTACAAAGATCCTGGTACCTCTTCCCCGCTCCCTCTTGCTCTTTCTCTCACCATGTGATGTGCCAGGTCCCCTCCACCTTCGGTCATGACTGGAAGTCCCCTGAAGCCCCAGAAGCAGAGGCTAAGGCCATGCTTCTTATACAGCCTGCAGAACTGTAAACCAAATAAGCCTCTTTCCTTCATAAACAGGCAATCCCTTACAACAATGCAAAATGCACTAAGACAATTCTTATGTCCTTTCAAGCCAACTGTAGTAGCTGAACAACAGCCCCCAAAGATGTCCACATCCTACTCCCCGGAACCTATAAATGTTAATCTTATTTGGCAAGAAAAGGAACTTTGCAGATATAGTTAAGGCTCTTGAGATGTGGAGATTATGTGAGATGGTTTGGGCTCTAACTATAAACACAGGTGTGCAGAGAGTGAGATTTCACCACAGGAGGGGAGGAGGCAAAGTGACCACAGACGCACAGAAAGAGAGGACGAGATTGTGAAAACGGAAGAAGGGGCCGCAAGCCAAGGAATTTATTATTCAAGGAAAGACTTTAGGATCCAGCATCCACTAGGAACTGACAAGAGTGAGGAAATTCGTTCTTCCTTGAAGCCTCCAGAATCTAAGAGCGTAACTTACTGTTGTTTTAAGCTACTGTCTTTGTGGTAATTTGTTGCAGTGGTGACAGGAAAGGAATTCCCTGCCTTCCAGGCACCCTTCTGCCCACTCCCTCTGCCCCCTTCAAATGTTCCACACATTTATTTACAGAGATGCTGCAACATTTGGTTACATTTACTACAACTGTACCTTAATCCCTGCACTACAAAACCTGACAATCTGTTTTACATAAATTATAAAATTCTCTTCTTTACAAAATAATTCTCATTGAAGGATTTATCTAAATAAGAAATTCCACTGACGCATCTGATACAGGCTCAAGACGTTTCCCCTTCATTAGACTGAAGATATTGAGCAAGGTCTGTGTCTGAATACACAGGTGCGGGATATTTCCCTTAGTTTCCTACTAAGCGTGTGAATGGACATGGAAGGTGAACACACTCACCCAGCGTATCTGCTTATCAAGTTTTTCACCCTTCTGAGCTTCAGATTTCTTAGCAGGAAAATGATGTTGCCATGCAGGTGAAATAAATAACGTATATAAAACTCCTGCCCTAATTCCTGGTTCACATTGACTATTCAACTTACCCTGGCATTAGTGTTATTGCCACAGGATGTGACATTTAGACGTAAGGTTATCAGATTGTCCTTATGTTGATATAACTTGAAAGTCACAAGACGGATCTCTAGGCCAGCAAAGAAACCCGTTTGATTTCTCGCTAGTCTTACCACATATGCACTTATGTCCATTTCCTCCACTGGTCAGTTACTGCTAGATGGGGTACCGTCAGCAGTAAGGGCCATGACTGGGCACCCGAAAGACAGTCCTTTATGATGCAAAAACCAACAGGGATGAGGAATCACCGTCATGTAGATATCAGGGACGAAACCAGGGTGAAGTTCATAGTGGAAGGAGACAAAGAGAAGGCCATGTTGGTAGCAATGTCTGGCCCTCAACCAAGCAAAAGCACAAAGTTCCAGTAAATAGCTCAGAAAAGCACTGAGCAGGGCAGGGTCAGAACACCCACGGCCAAGGCAGGCAGGAGCACCACGCCACTTGACAGCGTCATCTGCTCAAAGGCCTGAGTGAGTCACCAGGCCGGTCTACTTGGGTTTGTCTGGGATAGCCTGGCTGCCTCAGCCAGACAGACAATTCTATACCATAGCAGTATGTGACCAGAGCTCGCTTACACACCTGCCTGGGTATCCTCATGGAGAGAGCTCTCTGCAATCCCTGCCTCAAGGTCTTCAGTCCCTCAGATATGAAAATAAGTCACCTCCGGGGGTTAAGTCTGTACAGGCCAAGCTATGGCCTAAAATCGCCCTTAGAGTCCTCCTGGCACCATCTCTAACCTAGACCGCAGATAAGCGTGGGCTCCTCCTTCAGGTTCTGCCCAAAAGCCTGGATCTACCCTCAGTGTGACAAGCTTTTGGTCTGACTTACCCAGATACACGTCCACTGAGGATAGGAAGTAGAACGTGAAATAGGAAAAAACTGGAAGAATGAAAAGAGAATTTTCTAGCGCCAGGCTGTTTTTGTTACTGTGCTTTCTCTTGTTGGTGGAAGGGCACTGTTCCTCCAGGTTGGCAATGGCCTTCAAAGCTTATAGCTCTAGGGAAGCCAGCATGTGTCATGGCTTCCTCAGGGTGCTTGTGCTCTGCTGCTCCCCTCTCAGGGGACAGTGTGGGTAGGGGGCAGGGGTGGCCTTTGTGACATCTACTCTGGAGCTGCCAGCAGAGGCCGGACACACAGGAACTCCTTCCATCACTTGTTCATTCCGAGAACATTTACTTATTTAAGACACCTAAAACTATTTTTTGACTTAGATGCTCAAAATTTCTAAAACTGAACTTTCCATCAATTGTTCTTAATGGATTGTCCAGCCCCTTCATGGACCCACTTCTGCATTCCAACATAAGATACTCCTACTAGAAGGGAAATATTAACAGCTGTTTCTCTTTCCAACTCCCAGGAAATGATCTAAGGACTGGACGGCAGCCTGAATGTGTTGTGGAACCATAAGAAGTCAACGTGAATCTTTAAAACGGGGAAATAATAGCAGATGAAGCCACCGAGTACTTCTGAAAGCAGTTACTAGGCTCTTGGGTCTTAAGGGAGTTACAACTCATCAAGGGGATAAAACTTGCACCATTTTTATAACTTACATTACCCTGAGCTATAACTTTTCAGGCTCTCAGGCCCTTATTCACAATTCAACATGGGGAAAGGTTGCCCACAGTTCCCTGTTCCCCTCCCTCTTCACTCTCTTTCTGACCGACATCAGCCCCGTGCACATCTGTACAGCTCGTGCTGAAAGAGCCATCGCAAGTCTATCCCTAGGTTAGATCCTTCTCCTAAATTCTGGGTATTCATGCCCAATTACCTGCTGGAAATGCCTGAATATTGCTGCACAGCCCTCTCAAGTGCAGCATGGTTATATTAGTTTTCTGCTGCTGAATAACAAATTACAGTAAAGCCTCTGTAAGTTGACCACACAAGGGACGGTAACACACTGGTCAACACGTAGGGTGGTGTAACGTTTACTTTCTTTTCTTTTTTTTTTTAATTTTCTCTATACATGTACATATGTTTATTTGGTTTCCACTTTTTGCCTTCACAAAATTAAAGAGGCTTAAAAGTTAATAACAATAACAATGTTTAAGATGAGGACTAGAAACAAAAACCTCATAAAGAATAAGAAAAGATAAATACATTCGGAAAAGAAATCAGATGATTGCTGCAAAGAAATATTGAGCAATATTATAATTAATATAATAATAATGCAAAAAAAGTAACATTCACATTGTCAGATAAAAGTATGTCTATTATAGAATGCTTTGACTCTGAGGTTCAGTATGGAGTCATCAGTTAACCTCTTTTGTTTTTTTCAAAGTCTCAAAAAATAGAGAATATTTCTTTTCATAAATAAAAATAGAAGATAATTTCAAAAACCTTTACTTTCTTATATAGTTTTTACTAGAGAATAATCAAAACATAGTAAAACTATACATGTAGTATCGTTAGCTATTTTCTCATAGTTTAATCATTTTTTCTGAGTAAAGAGTCAGTCTTGGGTCTGTTTCTTATTCTTATGACAAACAGGTGGAGAAAGCACCCTCAATGCTGGGTACACCCTCAGTATGCCTGGCCGTTTTCCCATAACAAATGGCTCCAACTGTAGCAGCAGACACCTGACACCCGTTTCTTTTAGAGTCTCTGCAGTTTCTGTGTCACCCTCACTTGCTTTTTCTCCTTTGTCAGCTGCTTTATGCACTTTTGTGCTGGTCTGTACATCAGTCAACATCACTTGGAAAACTGCTTCTGGGTCAGGTTCATTACAGGCTGCCACCTCATCATTCACTGCAACAAAATATTCAAAATCTACTCCATCGAATTCTGCCATTAGAAGTAGACTATCTGATAGCTCCAAAACACTGTACTTCTGGGTTGCAACAAATCCAACTTTCTTGAAACACTTCTGTGTCATTTCTGGCTGAACTTTATTCCGAGAAAAACTGACCCAGAGCACAGCATCCAGAGTGGTAACTGATGAAGCAGATGAAGTTGGTTCCACTGGTGATCACGGGTTGTGTTTTAGTAATGAACCCCTATAGGAGGGGGCTCAGTAGTGCATTTCAAATGCCTTCATGACTGAAGGCAAAATTTCAGCATCACATTTGTGAGATGATTCACTTGTGGGTGGCCAGGACAGTTGTCTACTACTGAGCTACAGTAGTCTGAAGCTCAGCATCCTCGGCCAAGCCCACATGGCTGCGATAGAGTTCAAGTCCTTGCAGTTGTACGACTGAGGTCTCCTTTTCCATGCTAGATGCTATTTGAGGGCCACTCTAGCTCCTAGAGGCCACCCGCGTTCCCGATTACTCAGTTCCTCCTCTTTAACAAGTGTCTGTCAAAGCCTACTCATATTTTAAATCTCCCTGACTTGTCCTTTCTGTGTTTTCTCCACCCAGGTTGGAAGGGCTCATGTGACAGGTCAAGCCCCCTCAGATAATTTTCCCCCTTAAAGTCAACTGTGCCAAGTAACCTCATGGTGGAGGGAGAACCCCATCAGGCTCAGGGGCTGGACAGGGGGACTGCACTGGAAGATGAGGAACCCTGGTGCCATCTCAGGATGCTGCCCAACATGACAGCTCTAAGCAAACTCATCCCCCCAAACCACCAGCGGTCACCACAAACTCAGTGAAAAGGACAGTACTCCCAGCCATACAGACCCATCAAGTGGAGTTAAAAACAAAATCAAAGAGGAATACAGAAAAGCCAAATGAAAAGGATGTGTAAGGATGTGGCAGGTAAATGCTGACTGAAAGAAACCTATTGAAGTCAGCTGGTATCAAGGGACCAAGCAAAAAAACACATTGCTAAAGATAAAGAACATCATCTTATTAGCAAGTTGGGGGATATAAAATTAGCACAAAGGGATACCATTTCACACTTGCAAGGTTGGTAAAGATTAAAACAACTGAAAAATACAAGTCTTGGCAGTGACGCAGAGCCAAGGAAACTTTTAGAAACTTCTAGCAATTCACTTAAGAATCTAATTTTGTATTATTTAGTGAAGTTTAAAATGTGAATTCCCAGCTACTAAGCAATTCTCCTCCCCAATATTATACACTAAAAAAATATTTATACAAGGAGACATTTACTATTCTTGTAGCCACATTATATGCAACAGTCAAAACCTGGCAACAAGCCAAATGTCTATTGACAGGAGAATAATAAAGTGAGTTGAGGTAAAATTTACAACAGAACTTTCTGCAGCAGTGAGAATGAATACACTCCAGCTACATGAATTAACATGGATTAAACTCAAACAGCCGCAAACAAAATAAACCATATTGCAGAAAACAGTATAGTACCATTCCATTTTCTCCATCTTCAAATCTATGTGTTTGAATATGATGCAGATAAAAGTAGTATGAGTCACTGAAAGAAAACTAAGAGAATGATAAAAATTAATGGAAATAGTTAGCTTTGTGAGACAAAAGAGAGACCTTTAGGTATACATGGATCGTCAACGGCCTTGATAAAGTTGCATTTCTTGGTCAGGGAATGAGAAAAAGTATCTATTTTATTGTGGCTCTTATATGAATTTTTGGTACATACAGACAAAAGCCAACTAGATAAGTGACAAATAAAGCAATACAGCAGTGCCACAGGTGTGTTTCTAATAACAAACGCTGTAAGAGCACAGGAGTCCCTCCCAGCTGACACAGGCAGAAAGGGGTGGTGTGACAAAGCAGCATGGAAGTCCTGGCACGAGCAGGAGGCAAAACACAGCAGCGTCCCTGGTCAGAAAGTCTGTGCATGAGAAAAGTGCAACACAAGGCCAAGGCCAGTAAGGGAGGGGCGAGAACCCCAGCAAAATGCAGATAGCCCCCTACAGGGCAGGGAACATCAGGGAGGCTCCAGGGCTGGACGGCACCTCAGTGAGGCTCTTGGGTTGCAACAAAGCCCTGGAAGCACAAGGGACCTGCTCCTGCCATCAGGCAGAAAGGGGAAATGGAACCGAGGAGGCTGCTCAGGGACACAGGACATCACTGCACGGGGATGCAGAGCCACGGCTTCCCCAAGGAGACACCTCTGGACGCTCACCAGGACAAACATAACCAAAAGCCATGTGACGTAACACAACACACAACAACAACAAGTCACATACTAACCAGTGTTGGGAAGAATGTGGGAAAATTAAAGGCCCCACGCACTGTTGTTGGGAGCGTAAAACAAGACAGCCATGGAGGGAAACGGTTGGTGGTTCCTCAAAAAGTTTAGCAGACAGTTACTATGCTGCCGGGAATTCTGCTCCTTGGTGGCCATCCAGGGGACATGAAAAGACTTATCCACAGAAAACCCTGTACACAGATGCTGACAGCAGCATGGTTCACTACAGCCAACAAAAGGTGGAAGCGGCCTAAACATCCACCAACTGAAGAATAGAGAAAGAAACGTGGTCTATCCACACAACGGGCTGTTACCTGGCCACACGTGGACTGGACCACGCACACACGCTACAGCACAGATGCACATTGAAAACGTTGCTCCAAGTGAAAGAAGCAAGACCCAGGAGATAGTAGGTGGTTCCGTTTCCGTAGCATAGCCAGAGTGAGCCCCAGTGTAGAAACAGAAGTAGGTTGGCTGCAGCTTAGAGCTAGGGTTGCTCGAGGGTACGACTGCCTTTTTATTTTAAACCAATACATAATGATTGTGCATATTTACACCCCCACCTCCCACCATACACAACAACCAAATCATGGGCAGATATTTTGAGTAAGACCTTGAAAGCCAGGCAATAAAAGCAAAAACCCAACAAATACAGATGTTCTTCTTGAGGTGCTGAAAATGTTCCAAGGTTGGCTAGGATGATTATTGTGTGTATCTGTGAATAAAGTAAAAACCACTGAACTGTACACCTAAATGGCTGAATTGTTTAATATATGAGTTGTATCCCAATAAGAAAAAGTACCCATGGTTTGGGCCGGTCAGAGGTGGGGCCTCCAAGGACAAGGCGAGGCCTGACCTGCCTCCAGAGGATTCTGGCGACGATGCGATAGAGAAGGGGCAGAAGGGTCTAGACAGAGGCTGTCCACAGAGTTTGCTGAAAGCGGAATGAAAAACTAGATTTAAAAGAAAGAATCATCAGGATGTAAGAACTGATAATGCGGAATGATCAGAAGGGATGAGGAAGGAGAGAAATACAGAAGGTTCTGGGGATTCAGACCTGAGGGACAGGGAAATGAGCCCTCATCAGCAAATGTTCTAGAACTATTTTCCTGGGTAAAGGAAGGGACCACCTGTGACAGAAACAGGTAGGAGTCTCACACCCATCCACCAATGCCCACAGACATGGACCTGTCTTTCAACTCCTCAAAATCTGTTCCACATAAGTATGTATTTATCATAGTTCACATGCAGGTAATTTAACTAGAAGGCAGCGTTACACAGAAACTTGGGGTTTGTAAATCCAGGGGAAAGACTAGAAGAACTCAGTATACAGTGAGTGACTATCTTTTGAGAGACAACCCTAACCTGAGTGCCATCTCTGATACAATTGATCCTGGTCTTGTAGTGTGGGCTTGGCTTCCAGTTCCTGGTGGTGTGGCAAGTGCATCACACATGCAGACTGCATTTAAGAATTGAAGTGAAGTGTAATTCCCTTCCTCTTACTACATGATGCATACTTTTTATGCTGTATACTTTTTATGACAGTGCTTAAAAGCCCAGGCTAACAGGAAAAGGAAATAATATTGTGTGTAAGTCTCTGGCGGTTGGACAGAACAGATGGCAGGAGGGCGTGGTGTGTGTTGCCTGCCCCAAAATTATATCCTGTCAGCTCAGCACTTTTTCCCTTGATATCAGCTGTGGGGAGGTCATTAGATTTTAACTGGTGTGGTGCTGTGGTGTTGTAGAGCAGGACATTTACATTAGGAAAGTTAGGTTGAAATCACTTTTTTGTCATAATTAAGTAGAGCAAATATTACAAAACTGAGTGTTTGTATTAGTTCTTTGAGTTGGAGCAAGTCTCAATTTTAAAACCTTACTACGAAACATCTCAGCATCACAGAGACACAGGGCTAGAAAAAAATTAAATGACTGGACATATAATTCAGTAGGGTTTTTCACCTGCTCTTCATTTTCTGACGTTTTGTAACTTGGCACGGCCCTGCTGTTCAGTCTCTTCCTGGCTCATCCTTACCTTGTCATCACTTTTTTGTTATGGATACTAGCTGGTGTTCACAACTGACAGCCAATTCGCTGTTATTTTGCTACCATTCTGTCATGTCTAGAAACAAATTGATTTCTTTTTTTTCCCCCTGATGAGCTACAAAAGTCAGTATTGTGCTGAAAAATAGAAAATGCTAAAGAGACAGCCACAGTCTAGGAAACATCTACCAAGAAAACTTCCCAACATAGACAGTAAATCAGAAAAAGGAAGAAGGGGCTTTTTAAGATTTTAGCCAAGAATAATAAAGAAAGTTTAAACACCAATAACATGTTTGAAATTTACTTTTAAAACGTTGGGTGGATGGGTGGAGGGAGGGTGATTGGAACGATCACCTCTATGGTTTGTCTTACAAGGGCACAAATGAATCTTTCTAAAAGTAGAGTATAAACGTCTTAACACAATAACTAAGAAAACTGACATAAAGTCTATGTTAACCAGTTTGATGAAAATATTTCAAATTGTATATGAAAACTCCACACTGTACCCCATGATTACATTAATGTATGCAGTTATCATTTAATAAAAATAAAAATAAGAAGTAAAGGCTTACTTACAAATATAACCTGTTTTGGCTGATTTGATTAAATGACAGACAAAGACTGGGAATTTCTTCTGTAGTGACTGGCCGTTGGCATTGATAAGAGCTACACAGATAAAGTTGGCGTAAAGATGGAATAAGGAGTCAGTAGGAGTGGGTCCCTCCCTCTGTTCATGGTATAAAACACGTCTATATGCACGTGGACTCCCAGTCATGTTTTCTGTGTGTTTCTGTGTTTCAGAGAATATACATCAATTTTATAACAGCATTATTCCTAACAGCCGAAAGGTACAGACAACCCAAATATCCATCAACTGATGAATAAACAACATGTGGTATAGACATACAATGAAATATGTTGTCAATGAAAAGAATTTAAATACTAAAACATGAATGACCCTTGAAGACACACTAAGTGAAAAAGATCAGTTGCAAAGAAACGTCCAGAATGGGCAAAAATCTCTAGAGTCAGAAACTAAATCAGTGGTTTCCAGGGCTGGGGACGGGGGAAAGCGAGAAGAACTAATGGGCACAGGGCTAGTCTGGGGGTGACGAAATGCTCTAAGATGGAACGTGGTAAGAGTCGTACAACTCCGTGAGTAACTAAAAATGACAAGGTTGTACACTTCAAATGTGGGAATTACCTGGTGTGTGAATTCTATTTCAAATATCTGGGGACCACATTATTGAAATTTTCAGACACTGCACTGTGGACGAGTCCACATTCAATGAGAGTTAGGGACTCATCTGCTTCTCCAGCCTCACCCTGCACCACTTTTTTCACAACACACACACATCGTAGCTGCTCAATAAACACTGTCAAGGGAAGCATTTACTCAAATTTCCTAATACTTTCTTTTTTCCATTTTTAGTATCCAAGCAAAAATATCTTAAGAGCAGCCTGCACTCAGAATTACACGCCTACTCAGATACAAAAGGCGCCTTTTTTTCTCCAAGAGCTTTTTATATTCTTACATGGCTATCAATTTCCCATTGCAGGTATCACATGGAGGTAAAGGAGGCTAAGCAGGTGCCCTAAAAGGAGTAAAGGTTAACTCTGACACAATAAATATTTTCATTTCTGTAGTTACAATCATCACTACTCTCAGCAAAACTTTAGCTATTGTCATGAGAAGGGAGTTGGCTATGTCCTTTCATCATGCATCTGATGTCATCTTAGATGCTGGGAATGGAATAGAAAACAAAAGAGACAAAATCCCTGCTCTGATGAAACTTACATTCTGTTGGGGGAAGAAGGATTATCAATAATTAGATAAAACTATATATGTCAGGCAGTGATAAGTGCTATCAAGCAAAATAAAGCTAAGAAAATCAGAACTAACATAGCCAGGGTACTCAAGGTACCTGTACTGAGCTGAAAAGGTCACATCGAGCAGAGATCTTCATCAAGTGTGTTTGCCAGGTGTCACCTGGGATAAGATCCTGTAATGGTCCTGGGGCAGATGCCTGCTCAGAGAGCCAAGGAACAGAAAGTCCAATGTGGGTGGGCAGGAAAAGCAAGGGAGAAGTAGCAACCTACTAGGCCATTTAGTTCAAAACTCAAAGGCACAGGAAGTCACCAAGAGGTTTCTCAGCAGAGGATCCAGCTTCTCTTTTCACACTAAACTGTGGGCTAATCAAGGTTGATCATTAAGAGCCACAGAAACCTGCATCAGCCTATGTGGTATTAGAGAACTATTACACTTAGGAATTGCTGGTGGGATTGCAAAGTAATGCAGCCTCTTTGGAAAGAAGTATGGAGAATCCTCAAAGAGCTAAAAGTAGACCTTCCAGTTGATACTGCAATCCCATTACTAGGTATCCACCCAGAAGAAAAAAAATCATTTAACCCTAAGGACATTTGCATTAGAATGTTTATTAAACCTCAATTCACAATCAGGAAGATGTGAGATCAACCCACGTGGCCATTAACAGATGGAATAGATTAATAAACTGTGGCATATGTACACCATGGAATACTATTCAGCCACAAAAAGAGGGAGACTTTACATCTTTGTATTAACCTGGGTGGAGCTGAATACTCTCCTCAGTGAAGTACCAGAGAATGGAAAAGCAAGTATCCAATGTACTCAATACTAATATGAAACCAATAACTAAACTACACATACACACGAGAGAAAAACATTCAATTAAATTAAATTAAAGTGGGAAGGACGGGGGAGGAGAGAAAGAAGTAAGGGTAAACTCCCCCCAAAGGTCTCAGTGTAAGGGGTACACAGCACACCCCCGGGTGAAGGGCTCAACTACAACCTGGACTTTACCTAACACAGGCACACAACGTAACTTAATTGTTTGTACCCTCATATTAAACTGAAAAAAGAATTCAATGTGCCTAAGATCAAATACTTGCTGAGACATAAGCATCAAATTCATAAATGTCTATTCCAGGTAATTTCTACCGTCCGTATCTTCCCCCAGACCCTGAGCCCCGTGAGGCAGGGCCATGATGACTCCATCCACCCCGATAACCACTCTCTCCTCAGGACCGAAAATGGGGCTGGACATTTGGCAGGAAATATCTTCACGGCACAAACATGCAGTATTCACTCAGCACGCAGGCAGAAAGACTCCAAAAGCATCTCACGAAACACATAGTGACCTGCATTTGAAATAATCCTAAAGAGACTTTTGAATTTGCTGGAATAGCTGCATAAAAAGTACGACTTTATAAACAAACAAACAAAAAAAGTATGAATCCCTAAACAACTACTGGATTTGATTGGATTTTTCCAGAATCTTGACTGAGAATCTCAGTGCAGGGCAATGAGAGATTTGGAGGTTTCCACTGCATAACATCTTCATGAAAGCTATAGTGCTAATAATCATCCTAACTTCAGGGTTTTGAAAAGTGGGCTAATATGAATTTGTTCTAAATCAACATCCTTTAATACTCACAGAAGAGCAAATTTGAATAGTAAAAACCATATAAACTGGTGAAAATTTCTAAGTCAATGAAACTTGCCTCTTACTCCTATCAGAAAAAAACAGATTTAGTGAGAATGATGAAATTTGTTACACAGAATTGTAAAGATGCCTTTCAAGTTAGAAACAGACGTGATTTCTGCTGTTTTAAACTTGCATCAAGACTGAAATATACAGTGGACTAAGGAAGCCAGGAATTTAGTAAAAGAGAAACAGACAACATTTGGGGAAAGGAGGGAATTCAATACAATGAAGACCATCTCTAGTTCAGAGGATTAAATTACTAAACTTATTCTAACACAAAATAAATCAAATTAATCTTAGGACAGTTTTAATGGAAGATATGGTACAGTAAACTAAGTATCACAGGTTTTAATTCCATCCGGGCATTTCTTAACTTCTGTTTTTATCAAATGAAATAACTTCTTTGTTGGAATGGCATAGTTTTGAAACACAAAGAATTGTCATCTACATTGTGCAAGTAAATTTTTTTTTTCTTTTTTGAGACAGAGCCTCAAGCTGTCCCCCTAGGTAGAGTGCTGTGACATCACAGCTCACAGCAACCTCCAACTCCTGGGCTCAAGCAAGTCTCCTGCCTCAGCCTCCCAAGTAGCTGGGACTACAGGTGCCGGCCACAATGCCTGGCTATTTTTTGGTTGCAGCTGCCATTGTTGTTTTTTGGCAGGCCCGGGCTGGATTTGAACCCGCCACCTCAGGTGTATGTGGCTGGCACCTGAGCCACAGGCATCGAGCTGCAAGTAAATATTTTTTAAGGCTGTAACTCCCACACATGCAAGTCTCCATACCCATCACCCCCACACCCTACTTTGCAATCCCTTTACACACAAAAAATTCAGAGTTTATTAAGGTAAATTTAGATGGTTAGAAATAACTGCAGTGAGGATTTTATTAATTAGCCTGAACAGCATGAAAACCTAAGCTTAGTATCTAGTTTGCTTCCACGATGCCTTCTGTGCTAAGGACTAGGAGAATCACTGGTAGCCTTTTCATGTATCTCCTAGTCCTTGGAATTTCAGAAAACCCAAAGATTGGCCCTGCTATTGGTGCCACATGGGTTCCATACTAAATAAGCTTATTAGTGAGCAATCATGCTTAAATCCGGGCCTCACCCAAAGTTTGCCTTTCAGTCACCTTCCCAGAGGAGTGAGTTACAGGAGAATCCTTTATCTTCCTCACCATTTCCCCCTGTCCTGAGTGTGCACCTAGAAAGAGGGGTTTCCTATAAGAATCATCTCCCGGGCTCAGGGGTCCTAAGGGCAAGTGGCACTAAGTGAGGTGGGCCAGCTCTGCACCCTAAAGATGGAGGCCCTCATGGTTCTGTGCAGACTGAGAGATTAGTAGGAGAATTCTTTTCTAATGGGAAGTGTTTGAACCCTGGCTCGCAAACATCAAGTCCAACAGCAGTCTGGTAAGCAGGCCTGTGTGAAGCAAGCAAGCCACCCCATGCACAGCGGGGCTGTGCCTATACTCTGTCTCTCTCCTTCTTGGCAGGCATGCCAGTGAGTGCCCAAAGATGGGCATCCATAAATGCTAGACATAAAGTAAATAAACAAGAAGGTGTCTTCTATAGCTTCGGACAGACTGACAGCCGTAGCTGGGAGCTCAGACCTGTCAGATCACGACCTGCTCCAGGATCAAGCCCCCAGCAGCTGCTACTGATTACATAGCTCCTCAAAATGCCACAGGTAGGCTCCTCCCCCATGTCCCCTCTGACACGCCTGTCACTGTACTTCTTAACCACATGTGGACTCCTCCCCCGTGACCCTCTGACACACCTGTCACTGCACTTCTTAACCACATGCGGACTCCTCCCCCGTGTCCCCTCTGACACGCCTGTCACTACACTTCTTAACCACATGCAGACTCCTCCCCCGTGTTCCCTCTGACACGCCTGTCACTGTACTTCTTAACCACATGCGGACTCCTCCCCCGTGTCCCCTCTGACATGCCTGTCACTACACTTCTTAACCACATGCAGACTCCTCCCCCGTGTTCCCTCTGACACGCCTGTCACTACACTTCTTAACCACATGCGGACTCCTCCCCCGTGTCCCCTCTGACACTCCTGTCACTGCACTTCTTAAACATATGCGGACTCCTCCCCCGTGTCCCCTCTGACACGCCTGTCACTGTACTTCTTACCAACATGCAGACTCATCCCCCGTGTCCCCTCTGACACGCCTGTCACTGTACTTCTTAACCACATGCAGACTCCTCCCCCGTGTCCCCTCTGACATGCCTGTCACAGCACTTCTTAACTTCTACCCCGTCACATTGGCCCGAGTGACTTTCTTTCAGCCACTAAAAGTTACCCATTGTGACTCTTTAATAACTATTAAGTTGATCACAGTCCAATCCAGAGAATCCAGAAATGGAACCCACTGTCTTTCAAAGACTTAACATAGCCAGAGACTTGGGGTAGCAGTACCCTGGCTGAAGTCCCCATCGTTGCTAAACTTAAGGTATTATAAAGGCCTCAGACCCCATGTACACTAATTTGGCCTTTGTCTTATTTTCCTAACACATGTAAGCTCCACTAGTCCATACAAAATATTTTTGATTTCTCACCATTATCTTTTACAAAAAGAAAAAGGCTTTTGGCACAGACTCAAGAGTTCAAGTCCCGGACCTACTCACGGAGAGTAACAGGACCTTGGGGAAGTATCTTCATTTTTCTGTGGCTCTGTTCTCTAAACTATAAAATAAGGATCATGAGTTTCCTTTTTGTGGGACAATTATAAGGTGCTCAGAAGCAGCAGACACCAAGTGTCTGCAGAGGGTCTAGACGTAGTGGTAACTTGGTGTCAGCAGCACTGCACCACCATTTCCTACCCTCCCCCCCATTGTTCAAGATTCAACTTTCACAGCACTTCATGTGGTAAACTGTGCAGTTGTATCTGGACTGGCCTCCCTCCAGGCTGAGCCCTCTTGGCAGGCAGAGGTTGTACCATTTGTGTTTATTCAGTGACCTTAATCAATAGGCAGTTTCTCAGTTGGGTCACAGTGAACAGCCTGGCCAGCCCTGAGAGCTGGCCTGGTGGCAGTGTGGTTACGCCATTCAACTATAATGAAACCAGGCTGTTTCCAGAAAAAAATTAAAAAATAAGACCAAATAGTTTGTAGGACAAAATAGATCTATAAGATGTTTAAAAGTCTTCTCCTTCTTCACAACAGTATCTAAAAGTCATGTGACACTTAACCAAAGAAATCTTTAGCTTTAGACCTTTTGAAGAGCAATGTAAGACAACCAGCAATGGAATTCTACTGGAGAGTCTGGACAGCAGTTTTCAAATGGAGGAAACACAAATCTGACCATACTAAAATCCTACCTTATTTCTTTAACTTCACTAATAATATTTTAAAACTAAATGAAATGTTGTTCCCAGCCCTTAATGCATTCACTACTTATTATTTCTAAGTAGCTATGGTTACATCTGCATGAATTAATAGACAATTATAGGAATACAGAAATATTAACCCAGCTCCACATGCCATCAAAGTAAATTCACATTAGGCAACATTTTCCCCTTTAAAAAAAAAAAAACTTCATTCCCTTCTGTATTAATCTTATAATTGTTCCCATATTAGATCATTTAAAATTCACATTTTGATAGACGCATCAAGGTCTAAAAAACCATTGAACTTAAATTTATACTCCCATGTTCATGTATATACAGAAACATTTATTTCCTTATTGCTATTATTTTTGTATTTCAGGAAAAAAATTCAGTTATCTATTCATCCTAATTTTATAAGGAGAAAATAAGAACTTAAGGTTCACTTATCTGTAAATAGGCAAAATATTGTGCTATCATAGGACTCCTGACTCCTCAAGCTCTGCTATCTTCAAACAACACCCATCCATTAAAACAAATGAAAGTAAGGAAAAATGCACACATGATTGACAGACAGTTTTAACTTGGCACTTGTATATTTGTGAAAGGATTATCTTCAAGCTGGTATATTGACTTTGGTCTTTAATGACTAGTGTTTCCAAGTGGTGAAAGGATGCCACTAGGAATACTTGCCTAGTGGGAGAAAAAAAAACGCTTATTCTGTTTTTCTCAGATGACCCAGGTGTCAAGAACTTGGTGGGACGGTGAGGGAATAAAGGGTATCTGTCTGCGTCTCTGTCTGTCTGGCTCTGTCTCACTTGTGGGCCTGTCAGGAACCAAACCACTGGAGACAATGAGCTCTGTGGCTCTGGCAGAGCTCAGTTAGCTAATTAACAAGAAACAACAGAAACCAAATCACTCAGCAGACCCTCTCTGACTCCACCGACCCAGCTATGCTTTGCAGGTGACAAGGATAATGAAGCATAGACATCACCAATCATAAAACTCCAGCCAAGCCCAGGCTCCCCAAATTTGGCAACGCTCGTCAACTCGGTCTGACCCAGCTCCTGTTGATTATTTGTGGTCCTACACAGGACTGAGTAGAGTAGCAAGAATGCTGGGAAACAGAAGCCTCACTCATTCATTCCCCTTTTGTCAGTCATTTGTTTCCTCTCTAAAGCTAAATTAGTAGGAAACTGAATCTGAGAGGTTTCAAGGAGAGAGATGTGCAGTCCGTGTTTGCTAGACCTGGAAGCACCTTGCTACGTGTGGTTGTGCTAACTTTGACCCTGTGGCCTCCTGTCCAAGCCAAGGACAGTAAAGTGTCTGCTGTGGAGTACTTCCTGCGGTTTTCAAAGTCATAGGAGAAATACTAGCTGTCAAAATCAGGAAGGGGAGAGAATGGATAGTTTAGGATATGATAAATGAGGGGAAGTGTCAGATGTAGAGAAAAGAAAATGGAAAACATAATTTTCTTTGGGACCAATTAACATGAGAAGTACTTTGCATACTCTCAATCAGAAAGGCATCACTTTGTCAGGACAAGTGGAATTTTTTCCTAAAGTTAACAGGCCACTTTCTTATATTAGTGAAATATTCAGAACCAAAGAAAAGCAAAAGCACTTTAAGTACAAACACCATCACAAGGCAAGACTCGGAAGCATAAATATTCATGACATATTCTACATGTTACTTAAGCTCCAGTCTTCATTTTTTTTTTTTCTGATTTGTTTTTCTAGTAGGAAAAATGCCAAATATTATGAGTTTCTACTTCAGAGTTCTGGACCACAGTGTGACCCCACATCACCTTGTTTCATTTGGCAAGCAGTACTGTCAAGAATGACATGCACCAATGTATTCATCATTCATGAAAAGGGGAAGGGGGGAAAAACAGAAAACAAACTTGAAAAATGACATTTCTGTGAGCTCTTCTGGCCCCATGTGTTAAAAGTGGCAGAGTGGATGGACAGGAGATCACACTGACCCTATTTCTGTAATTCTTAGACCACTGTAGAAAGAGGAAAGGGATCCTTTACTTCCACCATCCAGTGTGTATTTGAACTTCTGCACAGAAATGCCACTGTGGAGATGGTGCATTAGAGGGAACTTCCACCAGGTAAATCGCCTTTCAGGACATTCAGGAAAATAGAAAAGTGTGATGCAGTAAGAACATTATAAATAAACTAAAATCTCCTAAGACGGCTCAGCACCTATAACTCAGCAGCTAGGGTGCCAGCCACATACACCGAAGCTGGTGTGTTCAAACCCAGCCTGGACCTGCCAAACAACCACAATTACAACAAAAAAATAGCTGGGTGTTGTGGTGGGCACCTGTAGTCCCAGCTACTTGGGAGGCTGAGGCAAGAGAATCACTTAAGCCCAAGAGTTTGAGATTGCTGTGAGCTGTGGTGCCACAGCACTCCACTGAGGGTGACATAATGAGACTCTGTCTCAAAAAAAACCAAAATCTCCTAAGAAACATAATCCCAATTACACAGCGTATCATTATAGAGGAAAGCCCACTACTAAATTCCCTGGTAGGTATTCCCAACATATAATGCTGCTGTGAGCACCATGTCTATTCATTTAGATTGTTCATAGCAGACTTTTTTATAGAAGAGCTTCCTGTATTCTCAATCTTATACTAAATATTTGTCTGCAATTTTATCAAATGTACTAGATTGCTCCCACTGAATTATTTTATCAGTTCAAGACATAAGCAACAAAGTTGACAGGTTTTTTTATTAAGTCATAAACACATAAATCATGTATACATTAATGCATTTATGGGGTACTATGTGCTGATTTCACATACAATTTGGAATGCTTACATTGAACTAGTTAATATATCCCTCACTTCATTTACTTAATTATTGTGTTAAGACATTTATACTCTATGTCTGATCTAATAAGGTCTTTTTTTCTATTTCTTATCTGAAAGAGTTAGATATAAATAGTGGATAATATATAACTTACAGTTGGAGGGGAACTGAAACATCAGAAATCCTTAAAAGTCATAAGTTGATCTTATGTAGAGTTACCAGCATATATTTTTTGCTGTAGTAAGTTTTTGTTTTGTTTTGTTCTTTAAAATAGGACCTCGCTCTGTCATCCTAGGCTGGATTGCAGTGGTGAGATCACAACTCCCTGTAACCTCGAACTTCTGGGCTCAAGTCCTTCTGCCTCAGCCTTCCATGTACCTAGGAGTACAGGTGCATATCACTATGCCCAGCTAAATTTTCTTATTTTTTAAGAGACAAGGTCTTGGCTCGTCGCCTGTGGCTCAATCGGCTAAGGCGCCAGCCACATACACCTAAGGTGGTGGGTTCAAATCCCCAGCCCGGGCCTGCCAAACAACAATGATGGCTGCAACCAAAAAATGGCCGGGCATTGTGGTGGGCGCCTGTGGTCGCAGCTACTTGGGAGGCAGAGGCAGGAGACTCGCTTGAGCCCAGGAGTTGGAGGTTGCTATGAGCTGTGATGCCACGGCACTCTACCCAGGGGGATAGCTTGAGGCTCCGTTTCAAAAAAAAAAAAAGAGAGACAGGGTCTTGCTATTTTGCCCAGGCTGGTCTCAAACTCCTGGCCTCAAGCAATCCTCCTGAGTGGGCCTCCCAAAGTGCTGGGATTACACATGTGAACTGCCAGGCTGGGTCTGCAGTATTTAAGATGAAAATTGCCCTTCTTTTATAAATATGTCATCATCAAAATCAGCTTTGATCCCAAAATGCTGAGTGAAATTATTTTTTTCTAAGCTAAAAATGATTGTTTAGAGATGCTTCTCTTTTTCTACCTTGGATAAATCCTCTAAAGTCTGCTTACATTTTGGTCTCTACAATTGTTCAAATGAGCTACTTTGAATATACGACAAAATTATAATCAATCTTATTTTTCCTGTGGAGAAATAACAGTAAACTCTATGGGGGGAACACATTTTTAAACTTTTGGCTTTTAGAAATTATTTATATTCAAGATGATGCTAAAGAGGAACCATTCCACCTGAGCAAGCTCATCCTTAACAGAGTAACAGGAAAGCCAGGTAGGATTTCTATAGATTGCTATAATCATTCAAATAACAGTGTTCATTTTATAGCAAAATGGAAAAAAAAACAACCTGTCGGAAAGTGAATTCTACCTTAATTGCATGTAATCAACAAAAGGGCAAATATATGCTAAGCCATAATTCAAACAACCCAAGGATAGGCTTATAACCTTGACAAGTTAATAATGCTCTCTGGAACAGAACCTCAAAGTATGAAGCTGGCTCATAACTAAACATTCATGATGCTAAGAAATCACATCATGAATGAAACTAAAGAAAGTCTTATTTTTTCAAGTGTATGATTGGATCTCTACCAATATACAGGCCAACCCAAACACAATTGGTGGTATAATTCTAATTACTATGTCTGAACTCTGTTTTGACATGATTCTTTGTGTAGTTCACCGGCTGAAAGATACCACACACAAAATGCATAACACTCCTCTTCCCTATTATCCATCATACCTCATCAACGGAAAAAGCTAAACTAGGGAAGAGACTAAATTAGAAGAGCCTGTTCTTTTCCACACTAAGGAGTCTAAAGTTCAGCCAGATGTATAGGTTTTTGGATGCAGACTGAGTGAGCTACATGATTAAGAGTCCAGAACAAAGAATGACCCAGCTTTGCGAAGGAGGCCCTGGCAATATGTGAAAATGCTGGGCAGTGTCAGAAGGGCAGTCTGATTTTTTTGTTTGTTTCTGTTCATATGGATCCTGTCACAAAATAATCTCCTAACTGTTCCCCTTTCTCAGTGAGGTTAAACTGGGGTTCAGAGTCCAGCCTATGGTTACTAACACAGGCAAACACATTTGTCCCGGCAGGGACTCAGCTGCTGACCATCTTCCTATGACTCTAAGTCAGGTGTCCTCAAACTACAGCCTGCGGGCCACATGCGGCCCACCGAGGACATTTATCTGGCCTGCCAGGTGTTTTTGCTACTGCTGCCTGTCCTGCTTAGCAGCTGACTTTTCTCAGAGCCTGCAATCCAGCCCTCCAATGGTCTGAGGGACAGTGAACTGGCTCCCTGTTTAAAAAGTTTGAGGACCCCTGCTCTAAGTCAAGCAGCTTCAGTTTCTTGTGTGAAAGGTGCAAACCCTTTTGCAAATTTTGTACATTGCTTACCATTGAATCCATTATCATTATTTAATGGAAATCATAAAGTATCATTGCAATGACTTAGCTGTAAAAAATCATCTTTATAATGCTCTTCATAATAGCAAAAAAATATTGTTAACCTGAATATCCATTAACTGGGAATAGATTAAACTAATTATTGAATTTTCATAACAGGACACTCTTAAACTTTTACAAAGTTTTTACATTACTATTTACAGTAATATAAAGCCATTTATAACCTTTTTTTACTTTACATTTTGTGAATATAACGCTTCTTTCCATTGAAAGCATTTTCCCAGAACGAGATCTAGGTTTATACTCCAGTTGTCAACAGTAATAATCTTTAGTCAGTGGGACTGGGAATGGCATTTTCTTTCTTGGTTATCTATATTTTCTAATTTTTTATAAGAAATATAAATCACTCAGAAAAATTAACTCCCCAATTTTTTGAAACATTCAGTGTACCCACTCTGCCTCTTTGTCTTTATTTCTATGGCATCACAGTAGGTTCATACATGTTTATCTTTGAATCTATCCTGGAAGACAGAAGTCTAAACACATCCAAGAAAATGAATGATGCCTTCTGAAACCCCTAATGTGCACATCCAGTGGAAATTCCTGCTGGGATGCTTTCCCTCCACGCCATCTCTCGCCCAGAGATGTGAAGCCATAAATCAACCCACTAATGAGACAGTGCTCTGGGGTCCCCAGCATCACTCGGAGTTTGCAGGGGATTATGGTGGGGCCATTAACCCGCTTTCTCACTGGGGGGACGATGATGATTCTTTCATGACCCTTTTCCTGATGAGACACAGTTACTTTTCTTCCTGAATGTTCACAAGAGGTCGCAGTCTGCTCCCACCCCTGCGTGTCTGTGCTACAGAACGTACCTCCATTTTAACAAAAATAAATAAAAATCTTAAAAAGGAAAAATGAGACAGGGGAAAGAGAACTCTTTTTTTCTTGAGCATACTGAAAACGGTTTCCTATGTGACTTTCATTCCTTTGAAGAACGGTAAATCCTGTAAGATTTTATGCTGGATAGGCCTAACCATATTCCACAGTTTGAAAAATGTCAAAATATGTTAAAAGAAAAAAAATTTTGTGCAAAATTGTATTATCAGTAAACATGTGACAATTAACTGACCCTGCCAACTGTGTGACTTAACAGCATAGGCCCTGATAAAATTCAGGTCTAGGTTAAAACATTAACTCTTCTATTCCTAGCTGAGACCATGAAGAAGACAATGTATGTTTTCTGATGCCTGTATTTCCTCATTTATAAAAAACAGAATACTGATCAAGGAGTAACAAATTTAGAAATCATTATTTCTGATCTCAGTTTAATAACCTGCTTATTACCAGGTTTCATCTCTGTAAAGGTCCCTTACATATAAAATCATGCCCACCGAAGTTATCAAAAGGCTCTGGCAACTGAGCAGAGAGTGGTTTCATGCACCCGGACAGAAGCTCAGCAGATGAGAGGTGCAGTGTAGACAGGGACATGGTGACTGACACTGTTTACGTATTTTTTTTTGTCAAAGACATCCAAAGAATGTTGGCATAAAAAAGTCCTAGACGCAGAACTAAGGGTCTGAAAAGAGGGGCCGTGAGGGGTCATGTAGGACTAGCAGATTAGGGACACTGACACTGTCAATCTTCACTCTCATTAGAGTGGAGTTCATAAAATTCCCAGAGTTCTAATCCCATTGCTCTGGGGGAGGGCTCGGGAATCAGAATCTTTTTGTTTCCTTTCTTTCAACCAACGTTTCATTCATACGAATGAAACTTTCATTCAAACATTTCATTTTCCTTACTCAACAAACATTTCAGTTAATAGATGAATTGTTTCATTCATTGGTTTATACTCTTCTATTGAGGTAAAATTCACATAACATAAAACTCACCATTTTCATGCATAAAAATTCAGTGGCATTTAGTTTGGTAACAATATTGTATAGCTATCACCTGAATCCAGTCTCAAAACATTTCATCTTCCTCAAAAGGAGATTCTATACCCACTAAGCAATCATTCCCCATTCTTCCTCCCCCTAGCCCAGTGGAAACCACCACTGGGCTCTGGCCCTACAGATCTGCCTGTCCTCACTATTTCACTGGCATGGAATCATAACACACGGCCTTGTGTGACCAGCTTCTTTCACTCAGCATGTCTTCAAGGTTCCCCTGTATTGTCACGTGTCACTACCTTCTTTCTTTTCATGAAAGAATAATATTCCATTGTATAGATACACCACATTTTGCTTATTCAGTCATGAATTGATGGACATCTGAGTTGTTTCCTATCTCTGGCTGCTGTGAACAGGCATGTACAAGCATTTGTTTGAGTTTTTTTATTATTTTGGGTATATACATATGAGTGAAATTGCTGGGTCACATAGCACTTCATGTTTAGCTTTGTAAGGAAAATCTTTTCTTAAAAGTTCTTCAGATAATCCAATGTGAATCTGGTGTTGAGAGTCACAGTTATATAAGATGGAAGAGGCCGTGGGAACATATGGAAGGCGCTTGGGGAGAAGACACAGGAATGACAGGGCCAGAGGCAGCACCTCGGGAAAGCACCAGTTCAGAGCAGCCAGAAAAGGAACCCGTGAAAGAGACATAATCAGGGAGGAGGGAGAGGTGTCAGATGGAGAAGAGAACCCTTCAAGGGTAGACCAACTGTACCAAGTGCTGAAAGGACTACAAAGCAAGAAAGGAACAAAATGGGCTTGCTGCACATGGCCAGATAGAGACTTGGGTACGCCCGCTTCACTAGCAGCCTGACTTCAAGAACTGGGGCAAATACCATAACCTATTCTGTTATTCACCCCTGGCAAAGACTATGTTTATCTATCTGCCCATGACAGCTAGGCATCTACAACACAAATCTCCTTGGACGCATCGGTTTAGATGTGAACAAATAATCTATTATACCTACAACATCCCTGGCATACTCAGAACACTGGAGTACTAACTGGTAAGTGTTTTGACTACAATGTGACCTCCCGGGGACTTGAACTACATGGAAAACATTTGGGCACAGCAATGCATAATTAGCAAAACTGTTTGATTCTAACTTTAGCAAAATATTTAATAAATTTCTGCATTTCTCCCCTTTTCACTGCCTAAAATATCATTTTAGTTTAAAGGTATTTATCTCTTTTATAAAATATTCACCAATCTCTGAATCAATATTAATAAGAGAACGCCTAATGATTTCATTAAAAAAGTTGCTTTCTGAAAAAAAATAATTTCCTTTACTATTAGGGAAAACTCTCACAGCTATTACGTTTTAAAGATGAAAAGTGAGAATTAAGGTCAACTGTATGTTTGAAGTTACATATTCAATTTTGATGGAGTTTAAATTTTCAATGAACAGTAAGTACATCTGAAACATGTGAGTGCTTTCTTCTTTTCTTCTCTTTTCTAAGTATGTGTTGATTATTTTTTTTTAAATCTTGAGTATGAGATGAGGCAAGAAATGTCTCCTAGAGCAGGAAAGCAGTGCACTATCCGAGATTGCTTTTTTCAATTAATGCTTCCATTTTCTAGACTGTAACAGTATTTAATTTGAAATTTCCTCTTTCTATGCCAATTCCAGTTTGAACTCCTCCCTGCGAAGTCTTTAGGCACACAGCCTACGGAACACACAAAGCACCATGAAGGCAGCCAAGGAAAGAAGGGAAGAAAGGTTTTCTTTTTTTTTTAGTATCAAGCACCTGGCAAGGAAAGAGCTTGTTCCTGTAAAACCTTGCAGGCATTCCCGGCCCTCCCCCGAGACTCCAAATGGATTCATTTTGATTTCCCTTTCAAAAACCATACAAGGTTTTAGTGTGTTTGCTTTGAGTTACAGTTTACCAGACTTTTCCACATTTTCTCATGCTGTTTTTCATGCTCTTGTTTGTCTCTGTCCACTAACAGGTCAGGGGATAGCCCCTTGGCCAACGTGATATTTGGCAGGCAGAGGTGACCTACTCCCAGCTCTGAGTGAAACAGTAACAACCGCCAGTGTTGAGAATTTCATAAAATCAAGTACCCACCCACTGAGCAACTTTACAACATAGACACAAAGAGAAAATTATGAAAAAAGAAATCTGCCTCCCATTCTTTCTACCCTTCTCTTTATTTTCATGTCCCTAATCTAAAATGCTCAAATGCCATTGAGCAAAGTAAACATAGGGTCTACTTCCTTAAAAAGGAAAGCTCTTTAGATATGACACCAAAAACACAAAAAGAAAAAAAGATGGACTTCATCAAAATTAAAACCTTGTGCTGCAAACAGCACCATTCTAGAAAGTGAACGGGCAACCTACAGAATGAGAAAAATTATTTACAAATCATGTGTCTGATGAGCTATTGTATCCAGAGTATATAAAGGACCCCTATTGCTCAATAATAAAAAGACAAATAATCTAATTTCAAAGTAAGCAAAGGATTTGAATAGTTTGTTCTCCACCGAATATATCCAAATGGCCAATAAGCTCAACGTCGGCTAATGAAAACCACAATGGGATGTCACGTTACCTCCACTAGGATAACTAACTATAAAGACAAGAACTGAAACATCACATTGCTGATGGAAACATAAAAGGGAATTAGTCTGACAGGTCCTCAAAAGGCTAGATAGAGTTGCGGCATGACTCTGCTACTCTACTCCTAGGTACATACCCACGAGAGGTGCACTAAGTCCACAGAAAAGCTCCTCTGTCAGTCTGTATAGCAGCATCATATGTAATGGTCAACAACCCAGGTGTTGACACACTGATAAGCGGATGAACCCCCTGCAGTATACCCAAACAATGGAGTATTACTCCCCATGAAAAGAATGAAATACTGACACATGCAACAATGGGAATGGACCTTGGAAACAAGCTAAGCGAAACAAGTCAGAAAAAGCACATCATATCTATGATCCCATTCATATGAAAATGTGTCGAATGGACAAATCCACACAGGTAAGTCGATTAGTGGTTATTTAGTGGAGGCAGGAGGTGGAAGAGGACAGGGGTTAAATAAGAAAGGATATTGGGGTTTCTTTTGGGGGTGATGAAAATATATTCTGGAACTGGTGACGGTTACACAACTCTGAATATACTAAACGCCTGTGAATTGCTTCAGATAGGTAAATTGTATGGTATGTGAATTATAGCACAATAAAGCTGTTTGGAAAAAAAAAAGGGAAGACCCATTATAAAATAAGAAGATGGTATTTCCTTTCTAGGAAATGACCTTTCTGGTCATTGCTCACTGTCCCAGGTCCCTCATAGCTGCACCAGGTTTCCAGACAGGAGTTCTCATTTGTTGTTTCCAACACAGTCCAATTACCCCATGGTCCTCGAACATCCTGTGACCACAGGCACAAAACCAGCACACGTCTCTGATAATACAGAGGCTCCCCCAAGAAGCCTCTCTGATACTGAGGGTCCCCCAGGCAGCCTCTCTAATACCAAGGCACCCCTCCAGGCAGCTTCTCTCATACTGAGGCACCCCCAGGCAGCCTCTCCAGCTTCCCTGGCCTTTGGTGAACACTCATCTTTCTAGTAGTTTATTTTCTTTTCAATTCTGTTTGACTTTCAACTCTCTAGCAGAGAGGGACCTCTGTATAGCTAGCAGTCCACAGAATGTAACAGTGCCCCTCCAATGCCCGCCCTCCTGCAAAGAAAAGCCCCAGAGTCATGAAGAACCAACAAAGACTTCTGCTCAGATCTTAACGCAAAAATTGTTATCAGATGAACTCGACCAAAGCTCCTTGGTAACTGAAAAGAAATACCGGCTGAACATCAGAAAAGAGGCATCAAAGCCCCACAAGTCTTGGAAGTTGAGCTCAGACATGTGTAGAACCAAGGAACCCAACAGGTAGGGTCCTGGTAACTTTCCAAACCAACTTGAGGCAGCATTTTTCAAATTTATCTCCCATTGTGAATATGACTGGAAAACTTGGTTCTTACTCCTTTTATCTCCTCAGAAAACAAAACTAAAATGTAAAATCCAGTAACTCACCTTCTGGGAAATCTGTGAATCAACAGTTAAGTCTATTTTCGTGTTTCCTTTTTTTGGATATAAAACTTTAAGCCTAGAATTCCCATCACAGATTTCCTTTACAGAGACACATCAGAATATGAATTATGCGCAGCCTGTACGGCCCTACCTGCAGCAGATGACTGCTTTACAGGAGAGCGCCAAGTCCAGGAAGCTCCTCCGGACTTCGAAGGACAGCGCGTACTTGAGGGTGTGGCCGTCGATGATGAGGGCCACGTCGTTTTCCTTGCCCAATAGATTTCCAAGGTCAGTGCAGTGCTGAGTAATGGCTGCCCTCGTAGCCTGAAACAAGAGTGGGGGGGAAATGCATTTTTGTGAGTTTAATAATATGTCAAAAACAAACTAACAATTCAAAAGGAAGTTCCTTGAAATGAGAACACTCCCACTCTAACGTAAAATATACAAACACAATTCAACTTGGCGCAGTTACACCTGAAAATTTCACTGGAATGCTGTCCAGGTCTGCTTCCTGGGTGAGAGCATCCTCAGAATGAGGTTCATTCAGTGTTCACGACGACCCCTTCCTTACATGACATACACATTATTCTTGGTGTCCCTAGAATAGGAAACTCCATACAAATAAGTGTTCTTGTCAGGAACACACAGCTTTACTGGAACTTGAGTGGCAAAAGATAACACTTCTCAGTTCGCACAAGATAATATTTAGAGCAACCAGAAGGTATCAAGGGATACAAAAACAAAAGAGAAGTTCTTTTCCTGCTGAGATCATCAGACTAAACCATTCTCTTCGTGTCTTATTGTCAGGATAAAAAAATTAGCTGGTCATTTTCACATATTATAGAAAATATGTCATCAAGTTAAACTGCCAAGGGTATGTGGCTCACCTTCTGGCTGCAGGACACAACTACAACAGGGACTTCACCTAACAAACACAAACATTGTAACCGAATCATTTGTAGGCTCATATTAATCTGAAACTTTAAAATAAAGTTAAACTGCCTAAAGCTACTAAAACACTACTACCACCCTTAAAAGCACCTTGGTATGATATCTATTATCACATGAAATTAAAGCATAGAACCACCCTTAAGATTAAAGAAAACGATATCCTGAGCTTCCAAGTGAATTTAATTTATGACAACAAAATAGGAGATCTTTCTCAAATATAAGAATGCGAATTTTGGCCCAATAAAAAGAAAAAAATCTGGTTTAAGTTAACCAGGAAATAAAGAAGTCTGCTGAAATTATTCTGCTGAATGCCAGTCCTTTAGTTATTAAGTTACATTTATATGGAATTTATCATATAACATAAATTATAGCCTTAAATATATTTAGTGAACAGGACTCTTCTGCCACTAGTTAAATTGAGGGTCAGCTACTATCACAAAGTGAGAAAGTTTCCACTGTCTTAATGTCCAGTTTTCATTCTCAAAAGCAACTTTTGACAATATAAGAAAGACTTATGGAAAAAAGATACAGTCCAGAGCCCTACACTGTGGTCAGGCAGCCCGGGGTCTACTACCAACTCTCCACCTTTTACCTTTGGGACCTTGGGCAAGACACTTAACCTCTTTCAGTGTTACACGTAGAGATGAGAACACTTCATAGCAGTTTTCTTATGAATAAAGGAGCTAATCAATACAAACTGCTGAGCCCTGGGTTTGGCACATAGTAAACACTCAATAAAACCCATTCCTCTTCCCCAGGCGTCATGTGAAGAATTTCCTGTATCAAGGAAAATACACATTTCTTCCACTTCAGGCAGTGACAATGCCTTTGTTGTCACTGCAGTACAGAGACATCTTGCCTCGAGGCAAATCACAGACAACTGCACTTTTCACAAATGGAAGGTGTGTGGTGACCCTGTGTCAAGCAAGTCTATCAGCATCCTATTTCCAATGCAATGTGCTCACTTTGTGTCTGTTTCCCACTGTGGTAATCTGCATAGTATTTCACACTTTTGCTTTACTATTATATCTATTACTATGAGTTGTCCTCAGTGTCTCTGCTGTTACTATTCTAACAGTTTGGGGGCACCACAAACCACACCCATTTAAGGCAACTAACTTAATATTTGTAAATGCTGGGTGTGTTCTGACTGCTGCACGGATCAAGCGTTCCCATCTCTCTCCTGCTCTTCAGCCTATTCACAACAATATTGAAATCAGGCCAATTGGCTCGGTGCCCATGGCTCAATTGGCTAAGGCGCCAGCCACGTACACCTAAGGTGGCGGGTTCGAATCCCCAGCCCGGGCTCGCCAAACAACAATGATGGCTGCAACCAAAAAATGGCCGGGCATTGTGGCAGGC